>PVIH01016692.1:0-44645 GCA_004025045.1 Sigmodon hispidus
CAATAATACTTACATTAGCAAGAAAGGCTATTTAACAAATGGGAAAAACTTTGCTTTCATAGCTAAAGACAAAACTAAAGAAATAAATGATGTAGTGTGACTACAGCCCCAGTGTGGACAAGTGGAAGTTAACAGCCCGTTTATCTAAACTTGTATTGCATTACATTTCCCATTGACTTATATAATTCAAAATACTTAAGTAGAAACGTTTCAAAGGAATATACTTTGGAGCTTGAAATGACAAATGAAAATATATAGAAACATTTACTATAAGGAACAGTTAATACTAAACAGTGAATTTTCATCAAAATTTTAATTTCATTGAAATATCACTATATTCTTTAATGTTTTAAATATTTGATCTATTTCTTTTAAATAAATTTTTCTATATTACCTTTTACTCCACGGATGTTTCCTAGTAATTAAAATATTTACTTGAATAATATTTTACCCCTCCATCTGAGCAGAGTCTCATGTATTCCGGGCTAAACTCAAACTCTGTCTGTCAGAGGCTGGCCTTGAACTCCTCACCCTTTTGTCTCTACCTCCTACTCAATTTATGTGACGCTGAAGATTGAGTCCAGGGCTTCACCCATTGAACAGAGTTTTTCCCTTTGTGTTTATATTTTTGAAAATTTATTTATCTGAGATTAGAGAAAGTTTTAGGTGTTGTAGTAAAAAAGATACATGGCTGGTTTTCTAATTCTTGAAACAATATTTGTGTTTAGTTTTTGTTTTATGGTAGTAACTCTAATTAGGCCCATGGATATTTCATCATGTGTACACATACAGGCATAGTTGCTCATTTCAGCTTTTTCTGGATAGTTAACCTCAGTGAGGTAAAGTTTATATGTACATGTTTCTACCTAGAAAAAAAGACAAGGATTGAATATATAGCTTTTGAATTGTTTTAAAAAAAAAAAAAACCTAAATATTTAAAACAAGTTTTGAATATATAACTTTTTTGGTATGAAATGGATTCACTTTGGCTGTTTTAAATGTTAAAGTATAAATTACTGTGATGAAAATTAATTTAAATAACTTACAATAAGTTTTGACTCTTAAAGTGCCAAAAAGGTAGAGGTAGGTGGGTATAGACTTGAAAGTCATCCCTAGCTACATTGTGATTATGAGGCCAGCCTGTCCCTTTCAGTCTGTCCCAAAACTCTGAAAGTAAGTGTCAATCTTAATGTTGTACTTAATCTATTTTCTCTTTCTGTTGGTAAATATGGTAGGAAATACTTGTTAATCAATGTTATTTGTTTTGTTTTGTTTTGGATTCTGAACTGATTTTTACTAAAATAAAATAGGGTCATTGTTGCCTTTCTAACAGTGATCTCAGGAATCAAAACTATCAGAAAGGGAGAAACTATATAGATGAACATTATAAACGCATGACACACAGAGACTATTAAATATCCTGAGAAAAATGTTGCAGATCAGTTGAGAGTCAGATCACTGTAGTTCTTCATTTCTTGAAGAAAAACCTTTTGGACTTACTAGCTTTTTTTAATGTTGCACAGAATGTCCTGCTGTACCCTAAAAGGCATGCTGATAGGACATAGTCATAATAACTGCCGTGGGGTCACTAATACTGATGCTTTGCTGATGTGTTCACTATCTATCCTGCACGAGCCTGTTGCTTTTTATGACAATCTAAATTACTGTGATAAATTTAGTTTCTGATCACTTGAGTGTTTTTATAATAAAGCAATGTTTTCTTCATCTTCAGGTGCTGCTGTTTTTTCAAACGAAGGAAAAGGAAAACCATACAACGTCACAAATGACTGGACACAGACAGATCCTGGGGAGTTACTTATATATTCATATGCTGTCTCGTGATTAAAATCATCTCTGTAGTGACCACATATATTTTCAAGGACTCACTCTTGAAACAAAAATGTCATACTTTCATGTTTCATTTTGTGGTTGTCTTATCATTCACTTCCCCTCCTAATTTAACTTTATGGAAGCTTTAAAATTTTGTCAAAATGTGAGTGCTTTGCCCATCACTGAATGGAATGGACCAATGAAGTGGTATTGATGAACACAGTTCCAGAGTACATATTTCAGAAACTCTTCTGTTATAGAAAACAATACAGGTGTCCAAGTGTCAATTAATTGCATCTAATTTGATTTGTTTTGTCTTTTATAAAAGCATAATCAAATAGAAATTTTCTTCCCACTGGAGAGTGCAGCAAAGAAAACAGTTGCCCAAACATTAAAAACAACTTTCTTAAAAAGTTTCTGTTTTGTGACATCTGCATTGATTTCAGTATGACTTATGGTACTGTTATTCATGAATCATATTAACATTATCTTTGTGAAATCAAGGTACAGTCACTGCCCAAAGGTACTGAGGAAAATGCACTATGATTGGCAAGTGGTGGTGGTAAATAAATCAGAAGAAATGTGGGAAATAGAAGCCTGGCCTCTGGTGTGCCACTGTGTAATGTGCAGCTGCAGAGGTTGCAGAAGCACTAATAATATTTGTGTCACTCTATGCTTCCATAATGTATGCTAGGTAGCAAAAAATGAATACTAGAGAAGTCATGTATGGTGAAGTTTAAAAATACACTAAGGAAAGGAAATAAATGTGAAACTTGTTGCAGTTCATAAGGCTAGATAGGCTGCCTGAAGCCTGTTGTTGGATGGCCAGAAGCAGAATCTGAGGATGTGCCATACTGCTGGCTGATTGCTATGTAGTTCTTCAAAGAAACATACTCCCAGCAATAAACACCGGGTCACTCTGATGCCCTCTGTGCACATTAGTCTCTTGTATTCAGCTCTTTGCTAGTTCTCTGAAATTTCCTGTCTTGAGCATAATGTTGATGATGGGAGAGTGTTTGGAGGGGTGGGCCAGGTGCTTTGTCTCCATAGCTTTCAGATATGAGCAGTGATCAGTTCGTATTAGCTAAGTCCATTCTACTTTGCAGGTGTGCTTCGCTTTAAACCATTAGGACACAGGCATACATATTTTTGTCACATTCTCTTAGGCAGATTTTCAAGAATTTAAACAAAAAGGCTGGCTAGAAAGATCATATTACACACTCTTCTTTCATTTATAAAATTATTATTCTTCCCATACAGTCTTTTCTCTGTTGTAAGTGTGAACCTTCAGATATGCTTATTTATTTTATTTTTTGTCTCAAGGTAACATTTAAAATATGTATTAAAGGAAATGAATCCACTTTTTTTTTTTTTACTTCATTACTGAATTTACTGGTATTTAATTGTATTTTATAATTTATTTTTTTTATTAGCCAAAAGTTCAATGCGTTGCTTTTGCTAAATTGGTCATCCATATGAACATCACAAATCAGGACATTGTTTATCATTATTTCTTTTAATCCTATGAGCAATCTTGTTTTTTGGTTTTTTTTTGTTTGTTTGTTTTTTGTATGAATTTTGAAGACCTACACTCAACCTAGAAGACCTTTGCTGTATAATTTGGTCAGCAGTTTCCACTCTTTGTATACTATCATGATGTCTGAACTGTAGAAGTTAAATACTGAGTTTCTGGTTGTTTGCTTTGAGCAAGGTAGATGGATGTTTTGGCCATTTATAATGTGAAACCACTTCTTTACAGTATTTGACCAAATTTGTGTGTCTATGATATTTGTAAATACATGCGATATCTGTATTTCTTATCATAAGCCTATTTAGTTTTATTCTCAGTAGGGTTTTTTGGACTGTACAGTGTTTATATGATCTGAACTCCTTATACATAAGAAGGTGTGTATATTAATCCAATTATGGACTTAAATATTTTAAAAGTATGAATACCCTTATTTGCTGCAAAGGCCAGTGTGTAGACATTTGCTTTTTAGCAATATTTTTAAGTGCTCCATTTTAGTGTCAGAGAATAAGTCTTTGGCACACAGACTGGTCAGTAATAGGTAATGCAGGTATGTTCAGGTTAAGCCAACAATGTTTTGCATTTTTATGCTTCTTTTTCTGTCAACACTAATGAAGTCAACATTGCCTGAATGTCTGGATACTGAAACACAGCCCTGTTTAAAAGTATGTAACTGAAAAAGAAATAAATAAAGGTAGTTTTTTTAAACTCGTTTTTCCCCCTTTCCTAACTGTGAGTGAACTAATGCCTTTTACTGCTATACAGTGGTTTAAAAATTAACTTCTCTTGGTTTATTTCTGTAAGAGGCAGAAGTAACCTGCTTTTGTCAGTTCGTTTCTGTTTTTCTTTGTTGGAGCACAGTTGTAAGGAACACAAAACAGGAAAGATCTAAGCTTGCTTTATTTTTATTTTTTAATGTATATTTTTTCAAGTTACTTAATAAAGCAGTTAGTTAAATCTGTCTTCTAATAACATAAGGGAATAAACAATGATTTTATTTCTTTTTTGGAAAATTAAGTCATGCTATTTATGGAAGTTCACTGTTAATTAATTTTAAGCGAATAAAGTCGTTGCAGATGGGAAGCATATATTTGCAGCAGTAATTTGACTTCCCATTATGTTGGTCCTTTAAGCAGTTTTACCAAATGGTGTTAATGGAGTCTTGTTTACTGAAGGATGCTGTAGGCAAGATAAGGCAAGTAGAATCAGTTAGCCTGTGACTGGTATGTGCATTGAGCACCAGAGACTTTACAAAACAGGAGAATAGATGACTGTGGACCAGGGAGTTTACTCAGCAGGTAAAAGTGCTTCCTATACAAGTATGAGGGCTTAAGTTCAAATCGTAGCAACCCCTGTAAAAAGCCAGTGTAATTAAGCATGCATCTGTTACCCCAGCTTTGTGTCCTGCGGTGACTGGAGGATCACGGGGGCTTGCTGGCTGCCAGTCTAGCTCCAGGTTCAGTGAAAGACCCTGCCTCAAATGGATGTGGAAAGTGATAGATGTCACCCTCTGGGTTCTGTGTGTGTGTCTGAGTTACAGTTTGTATTACTGTGATGAAACACCATGACCAAAGCAAAGGAAAATGTTTGACTTACATTTCCACAGCACTGTTCATCATAGAAGGAAGTCAGACAGGAACTCAAAGCAGGAGCCATGGAGGAGTACTGCTTACTGGCTGCTTCTCATGGCTTGCTCAGCCTGCTTTATTAGAACCAAAGACCACCAGTCCACAGGTGTCTTCACTCACAATGGACCGGGTCCGCCCCCGTGAATCACTAATGAAGAAAATGCTTTGCAGCTGGATCTTATGGAGATATTTTTTAATCGAGGTTTCTTCCTTTCAGATGAATTTAGCTAGTGTCAAGTTGACATAAAACTATTTAGTACAGTATGCATGAGTGTGCGCACCCACACTCCCCTGTATATACAGTGTACACAACACATACACACAAAAGCAGAATGATGGAGGATGATGCATGATCTTCCACAGGCTTTTTGTAGGAAAAGCAGTGTGAGTTTAGAGTGGTTTCTAGTTTTCATGACTATATTTGCAGTATTAAGAATCTTTCACCTGCAAATCATAAGAACTCAACTTGACTTCAGCAATAAAAATATTTCATTTAATTGTAAAGCCTCGTGAAACTGGCTCCTGAGAGTTCATCTTGGTGTTAGAGAAGGCACATGCGCTTCTCTGGTCTCATCCCTTGGCTCTACTTTCTATCTTAACTGTTTTCACTTTCAGTGTGAGGGTCAAGTGACTGTCCAGCAGCATAATATGTTGATTCTACTGTCTTGGTGACCAAGTAAAACAAAGAACAGTTTCTCAGCAGGTTCAGTAACTCCGTGTCCACTGGAATCAATACCTGTGGATTAATAGCTGTTGTTCTCCTGATGACTGGACCTGAGCCACTTAGAAAACATTGACAAGTGACATCTGAAAGGTCATTAATATATTTAACCATGGTCAAATCCAGTGCTTCTAGAACAACACCAACAAAAAACCCACTATGTTTTAAGTGCATAGTTCTACAATAGATACGAATGGATGCTCTAGACACATTGGGAGTGTGTTAAGAGTAGGTTAAAAGAAAGGCTGATCGTTTAGACTAGGGTGTTTGCCAGCAAGGAAAAGAAAGGTAATTAGCAAGTAAGTTCATTAGTTATATTACTGCTCGAAAGTGTAGAAATCATAGATCATTAGCTCCAAGTATCCTCACGTGGGTATCTTAAAAGATGGTAGCATATTTTGTTTAGACATGAAAATGGAAGGGGAAGAGATGAGAAAGTCTCCAAGTTTGGTGTGGGATATAATAAATTTGAGATCTGTTTATTATATTCAATGAAATACATGTAAAAAAGTACAGGATGTGAACCAAACTGGGAAAAAATGTAAAAGTTATTTTTATAAACATGGTTATTGAAGGCGTGATAGTAATGAGATCTGGTTTAGAAGAAAGGAAGCTAGGTTAGGGCCTCCTATGAAACACATCTTGGTAAGTAGTGTAACATTCAACATATGCATTTTTATTTGTATGACATTATCTTGGACCGTACTAAAGAGGTTCACAAATGTGTGTTGTCATGTTTAGTTGAGATATTTGGAATTAGAAAGCATTTGTTAGTTTTAAAGGGGAGTAATTAGAAAACTAGTTTGGGGAAGAGGTAATGATAGGCTGGACATAGGAAAAGTATGCAGACTTGTTAGTGTTTACCCTACTATTTGACTTCCAATAGCAAGCATTTCTCTTTTTGTTGTTTAGTTTTTTGTTTGTTTTTGGCTAGATGGTCATGGTATGCCAATAGTTATCAAAGACACTTTTGAACTTGTAATAATTCATTTAACACCATTGTGGATTAAAATACTTCCTTGAATTCTTAACTATTTTGTAACAAATCTTGTACCTTTTATTATTTGGTTACAAACTTTGTAGTGCCTATATACCACTGGCACAGCACATTCCTAGCCTGCTTGCCATTGATCTTGTGTTGGGACCTGCATTATCTCATTCAGTGTGAAAAAACTAATGGGTGAAACATGGGCGGAAAAGATGAGAAAAGTTAATAATTAGCAGTAAAATACAGGCATCCTCTCTCAGTCTGAAGAACAGAATACAGCATAAAGGCACAAAACTCAGGCTTTAAACTTAGCATTATCAGTTTCTAGAATTTTATAAATACATCTTCAGATGTTACTTACATGGTGCACGGTTGTATTTGAAAAATGTTTGATGTCAAGTAAAAAGAGAATCTCAAGTCCCTTAGCTGGTGTGCTCCTGGTCAGCCTTTGAGAATTGTTCTGGTGACTTAGAAGATTCCAAAGCTTATTTTCCAGGTACAAATGAGCATTACTATAAAGCTTTTTTTAATGTTGAAGATAGATGACTAGTTTGTCTCTTTCTTTTATCAGAGCCACAAGTTAATTAAAAAATAAAAAACATTACCAAATGTAAAACCATTATTAGGTAATATTGCTAGGACATGAGAATAGTTTGCGTTGTTTTCTCCTCTTCCTTCTCTCCTTCTTCGCCATGTTCTCAGTCTATATCCTACGTTGGCTTTGAACTCATGATTTCTTGCTTCTGCTTCTTAAGAACTGGGGTATTAGTATTATGTTACCATTGCCAAGCATGAAATAGTTTTGTTAGAACAATTGTTCAGAGGGTGTAGTTTCTCTTATTTGGAAATCATCCTACTTCTGAGATTGGCAAACTTTTGGGGGAGGATAAAGTTTAGGCTTTATAGGCCAAGAGACAAACTTGAGGCTTTTATGTACTTACACACTAATAATAAAAAAAAACCCTACACATATTTTGTAATTCAAAGTATATTACTTGAATACAGTTTTGTTTGTAATACAGGTCTACAAATGAAAAACATTTCTTTATTATTGAGATGCTATTTCACTTAGCTGGAGTTTAAAATTGATCATAATTAAGTCATTGACGATCATGACTGCTTTATATTACTTGCAAGTGTCTTCACAAATAGATGCTATCAAATATGCTGATTGGTCTTTGAGATCATTGGGAAACAGTTTGTGGAATTAGTTCATAGAATTTCTAAGAGATTTGCTCTTGATATTTGCTTTTACACATACATCGTTCTGAAGATGAATCACTTCCTAACACACCAGTCAGATGTGCTCCTTTTGACTGCTGTGATGCTGGTTTGTAATTATGGGAAGAGCCTTTGTACATATATTGGAATTCAGACATGTAATGCAACCAGTTGAGTTTGGAAACTGCAAGCACCACTATTCCACAGTAAAGTCACCATACTCAGTTTCCCTTCCTGACAGAACGCACAGATAAGGAACATACTAATAATGAACTCTTTACTTGTTGAATACAAGTGCTTCTACAAAACAACCTAAGTATAGAGTAACTCAGTTTTAAACAGCCAACATTCTCCAGCTTTGCAAATTTGTCCAATAGTTCCTCCTGTCACACATATTTCTGCATTATCCATTGCAACATAGCATTGTACTTCAGATTGTACCAAACTGATGTTTTTCTCAATTTCTCTGAAAATACTTTCTTGTAGTTCTGTTGAATATATTCACAAAAGTGGATCATTGAGTGACTTTGACCTCATTATCACCTTCTTAGGTGAAGAACTGGACAGTATTGCTAATACCTGTTAAGGAAGCCAAGGAAAACTACTCAAAACCAATTGCCTTGGTTTTGAATCAATGATTGGTGGCCACAGTATCCTCACAGCTTACTGCTGCAAAGCAAAGCTTAGACACAGACAGCTTCCTTTAGCTGTTGCAGTCACATGCAGTTGACTCCATTCCATTGCTGTAGCTTTGTTTAGATAGCAAATGAGCCACTCAGAAGTTGTCTCTATTCTTTGTCTCTCACACACTCCTCTCTGTCTCTGTCTCTCGTTCATGTGTGTGTGTGTGTGTGTACTGCTGTGATGAAATACTCTGCTCTAGTTTTCTAATTGTCCTAATTATTGCTTTCCTTGAAAATATTGTGATGAGTGCTTACTCTGGTAATATGGGAATACATTCTTTTAATAGAGCTAAAGTATCGTTGCATAATGAACACAATGCTTTGCCATGTAATTGTATTACAATCCACATTCCACTGTGCCTTAAAAGTGCAATACTTAAGGATTACTTTTTTTTTTCACGATGAATATGCACTGGTGATAAAAAAAATAAATGTCTGTTTGACAATATGTGTGGCACTTGAAGGACCTTGAATTATAGTCATTACTGAGATTTACAGTATTTTGCACAGCAGTGCAAAGCAATGAAAGTACCACATATGGTCTCCGTCACAACTCTTCAGCTCTGTTCTTGTGGCTCGAAAGCAGACCTATACAATATGTAAGTGAATGAGCATGGCTGTGTTCCAATAAAATTTAATTTATGGACATTGCAATTTGAATTTCATATAATTTTTATGTATTTTGAGATGATCTTGTGATGTTTTTCAACCATTTGAGAATGTAGATTATTTTTAGCTCCTGAGCTACCCAAACAGAGGATACAGGCTAACAGGGCTGGCACCACATTGAAAGGATTTGGACCGTTGAAGAAAATTGTTTTATCTAATTGAGAGACGTTACTTACCTAAAGATGATCCTGTTTTATACAAAAGAAACCAGCATTTTGAAGTGGTATAGTTAGTTACAATGTAAAGAACAGCCCATGTGGGAACTAGGAAAAAGTAGCCGAGGTAAACCAGACTCCCATGTGAATTTCGATTAGAGGCAGTGGGTGATCTTGAGAAGAGTGGACTCTGGGATTAGACAAAAGTTTTGGCCTCCATGGCCTCTCCTACATTAGGCAAATGCCTCGAACCCTCATTCCCTGCCACAGATAAATATGATTTGGATCCAAATTTCATCTTTCAAGTTTTGAGAACTGCCTGCTCATTTTTCTTAAATTTAGTTTTCTCAGCTTAGGTTGTAGATGACAGCTACTTTGTCACAGTATCAGTGTGTGTTCTGAGGATCAGTGTGTGTCCTTATGTTCTTAATGCTGAGTACAAAGTGCTGTTACATTTTGTGGTGAGAATAAGGTTTGGTATTTGTTAAATGTTATCTTGGATAAAAGTCATCATACCTAACTGCTTATTTTATTGGCCATCAGTGTATCATATTTCTCATCTAGTGACACTTAAAACTAATTAATTTTATGCCTTGCTCCAGTGGCAAACAGGAAAGGCCCAGGGCGAAGGTCTGGATCGGGCCACAGGAGTCTTATGTTAAGGGCACTATTTACCCACTGTACCACGAAATGTATCCATGTTCTTCTGAAACAGTGGTGACCCTTCCCCTCTTGCTCACCAGTATATACTGTAATCCAGGCAAATGGGTGATTTCCTTTTTCTATTGTTCTCATTATTCCATCAGGGAAAAAAATAAAGCCAAAGGTTTTACAACTTGTTACATGTTTATTGCTAAAGATTACCATTTCTATTTCTGACATGGATAAACTGTTGTTTTATTGCATCTGATCTACAGACACACCATTTGCCAGATGTGGCTATATATAAAATCTCCCTTTCCTCTAAAGAGATAGTTTTATTTCCTGTCTAGTCTTTTTCCTGTCTTCCAGTTGCCACCTGACAGTCTCTCAGAGTGAATGTGTTGAGGTGAATCTGAAGAATTCATTGTCTTTTGAAGTTTGGCACACACCTATAAAAAGTCTTTTCTTCTTGCCGCCACCCCTGCCCCTTTGATAGAATATTGTTCATAATTTAGATAAAATCAGTGGAAGGGAACAAAGCCAAATTGAGTGTTAAGGTTTTCTCAAGTCAGTCCTAAACTTTTCTTTACACCTGGTGCTGTGATTGGTTTATAAAACTCTTGCATTAAATCCCAGCTACCTGGGAAACTAAAAATTACACCACTGCTCATTAAATTGCCATGTACACTATTATTTTTCATTTATATATATATATTTTAAAATCTGAGCTTCTTAGAAGGAAGGAATACTTTTTATTTTGCAATCTTACTCTTTTCCCTTTGAGATCATGAATTGTAGGATTGTTATCAGATTTGTGTTTTTCACTCAGAATCATAGACGTTAAGATGAGATGCTAGCATTGTGTCAATAGCAAACACTTCTATTTCATCAGTCAGTTTCTGTGTATGTGTGTGTGTATTGGGTATGTGTGTTTGTTCCAGACTAGTAACCTCAGTTTGTGTGTGTGTGTGTGTGTGTGTGTGTGTGTGTGTGTGTGTATTTTGGGAAGTTGGAATTTCTTATAACATTTTCAGATTTCCTAGCCCTGGAAAATTAGAGGTGGAGGTATCTGGATCATTTCACTTTTCTTTCATTAACATTTACATTTGGTAATTTGTATTTTTTGTTGTTGCTGTTGTCCTGTATAATGGCTTGTATGCTTTGATTTTCTTGGATCTCGGATTTTGGAATATATTTCATAACCCATACTCAGTTTCCTCTCATCTGCTCAGATGCTATCGTGTGTTCTAACTGAAGTGTCCTGCATTTCTTTTGGGGAATGTATGCTCCTAGTATACTTGCTGGATCCTCCCTTCTCAGAGTGTACCTCAGTCAGAAGCATCACTGTGCCCAGTGTCACCAACTCTGACACCATGTTTCCTATGCAACTTTATGCTTATATTCACAGGTTTTTGCACTTAGTTTACTTGAATGAAACTCTCCAGAATGGCAGTGTCACAACAACTATTATGGTATTTTTAGCTAATATTTTCACCTCCATTTGTGTTTGTTGTAGAAATCACCTTAAATGTCCATTACACTTTTAGCAGGACTTCATGAAGACTACATTTATTCTGGCTATATGACCTTGAACTACTCAGGTCTTTCTAGGCTTTGGTTATTGTGGTAACACTTTTGTATTAATATATAATATTATTCTTTTTCATTGTTCACTTCTATATCTCAAGATTAGAAACGTGTATTTGCAAGCAGCAGTTTAAAATGATTTATGAAGAATATATAACTTTTGAAAATTATAAAAACATTTCTGCTACCAACACATTTCTAAATAGAAAACTAAGTCATACTTGTCACTTCTGTGTAGCTAGAGAAGTTCATTTTCAAAACAGATAAAATTCGGTCTTCAAGTTTTGAATGATATGAATAATGGTTTTAAATTCTTAGTTGTTTGGGATCCTTAAACATGCAAAAGCTTTGAACAGGAGGGTTCATAAAGAACCTGTGCTCCATTTGGCATCCAGTTAGGTCACAGATGGGAGTGCCTCTGAGTTATCTACCTCAGGAACACTGCCACTGTTTGAATCTCCACCATGTCCTCCACATGTGATAATTATAATGGGTACTGTGATATTGCTGAATTTGTTTGGATGTTTTTCAGTACCTTTCAAGTAAAAACAAAACCAGTCCAGCAAATGAATGAGGGCTGAATCTGAGCTCAGATTCCTTCACAAAACCTTGCCCACAAGGAGCCCCATGGGCGCAGAGGTTCAAGGAAGATGCTTCATTTTTAGGATCTGTGAAACCAGTTGTGTCTTACTAACGGGAGGATCAGCAAGAAGGAGACAATATCACGAATAGAATGATGTGGAAGAAAGGAGGCCTGGAGTCAGGGGAGGTGGCTAGGCTGGATCTCCAAACTCGAAAAGTGCAGAGGAAAAAGACTGCTTAGAACCTGGAAACTTGTCTGTGAAGGGGCTGGGAAATCTGCTTCAAGGACTGGCTAGCTTGGCTGAGGGTCACAAAGTAAGGCTGTCCATAGTGTTGTCTGGGACAAAGGGAACCATCAGGAGCATGGGCTTTGTGTTTTAAGATGTCAAAGCAATTACTTCAAATGGTTTTGTTTTAATAGTGCCATTCTTAGCCTTGGTTTTTTCCTTTAGGCAGCATATAAAATGACCAATAGAAAGATGATTAGATTATAAACTTGTGTTTAAAGGAAAGAAGTCCCCTTCTGTTCTGAGAATCTACCAATAAAATATATGAGAAATGTTACATAAGCCAATTATTCTTGAGAAGAGTCCTTAGCATTACAAGATACATTATGGACCTAGCTGGCATTTCTTGATGTACCATAGCAATCATTCAATGTTCTTTCCACTATCAGTATGGCAATGTAACCAGCCCGAGCAGTGCTATTGCAACTCTGATTTACTTCTAGACTTGCAGACTCCAGATGACAGTGTGTGTATGTGTGTGCATGTATGCTCATGCTACCATACATTTCTAAAGGTCAGAGGGCAACTTGTGGGAATTGATTCTCTCTACTATGTGAACCCTACGGATTAAAGTTAAGACTGTGTTGTTTCACTGGGGCAACTTTTTTAATGGAAAAATTAATAAATGATTAAACAGAATAAGAATGATTCAAATTCTTGTTGACCTGTCATGGCTTAAAAATATGGAATTAAAATTTTATGTCTTAATAAAGTAAATTTTAAGTCTAGCCAGCTAATGGCTGATCATATTTGCTAGTTTAGACACAGATGAAAGTTTTTGTTTTTGTATATTTCTGTATGGTAATATTCATAGGAAAATTTCTCTGGTGGGGAATCCAATTTCATGTGTCTTTTTCTTTCTGCTTTCATACTATGTTTATAGTGAATTAAATGTGTGGTACTTGATAGAAATAATAGTTTGAAGCAAAAGAAGATGTGAGAGCAGATGAATAGATCAGTAATACCTTTGATGGTCTGAAGAGTTTCATTAGAAGATACTGTTCTCTAAGAATAGTGGGAATAGGCAGGTTTATACATCTTTCCTCTACCTTTGAACAGATATGTTACTGAATGCATTATTATCTAGCTTTCTGTGACTATTAATAGTAATTACCTGGATATAGATTCACTTAGAAGACAAACATCTGTGCACAGCAGTGAGGTATTATCTAGGTTAAGTTAGCCTGGGGCATACCTTTAAAGAACTGTCTAGATTACTTTAACTAAGGTTAAATCCTTAATTGTGGATAGCACCATTTCCTTGGTGGAGTTCCTGGGTTGAATACAAAGGAGGAAATGAGCTGAGCACCAGCATTGCTTCCGGGTTGTGAAGACAGCAGGAATGGCTGTTTTCCTTGCTACTATGATGGACTATGCCTTCAGAGTAGGAGTCCAAATAAGCCCTTCTTCCTGTAAATTGCTTTGGTGTTAGGGTTTGTTTGTTTTTCTCAGAGCAATGAGAAAAGTCACTAAGACACTATCTTTTAGAGATCACAGTCACCTAACAAATACCTCTCTTAAACTATTATAAATTGTACAGCTCAATGACATTAAGTGCAATTACAATGTTAAACATTTAACACACTGCTGTCTAATTGCAGAACATTTTTATTACCTTCCCCCCAAATAAACTGTTCGTACTAAATAGCACTTCCCTCTTAGTAATTAGTTTTCCCTAGTAGTAAAAACCCCTTTGACTTTCACCCCTGTATTTCAGCCTCAATTATCTGCTTCTTCTGGACATTTATTTATATAGCAGCCCATATAACATATGACTGTTAGACCTCACTTTTTACAATTAGAATGTATTTAAGGTCCATTCATGATGAACATGATTCCTTTCTATGGCCAAGAAACATTTATGATTTATAAATATACTACATTGTGTTTATCCATGTATCAATTAAAGTGAACATGGGTTTTTTTCTACCTTTTGGCTTTTCTGCATGGTAGTGTTACTAGGATTTGTGTACTAATTTTTATTCAGTGCATATATATATATGCATGTGTGTATGTATGTATATATGTGTGTATATGCATATATGTATATATATATACTAAAGAACACACACGTGTGTATATTAGGGTGAGGAAGGAATAGTTTGCGTCTTTAAAATTAAATTTTATTTCTCCGTTTTATTTTCTTGCCAATCTGTCCTCATGAGAACATCTAAGATAATGCTGAATAGAAGTGATGGAGCTGGAGAGATGGCTCAGTGGTTAAGAGTATTGACTGCTTTTCTAGAGGACCGGGATTCAATTCCCAGCACCCACATGGCAGCTCACAACTGTCTGTAGTTCCATTTCCCAGTTTCAGGCAAACACCAAGCAAATAAATAAATAAATAAAAGTTTAAAAAAAAAGAAGTGGTGGAAGCCTACAACTTATTTTTTTCTATATCTCAGTAGGAAGACCTCAGCTCAACATCTCAGCAGTAATTATATCAATTGTGGAAATGTCCTGTTATTTGTAGATGGTACTATGTATGCTTTGTTTTAATTACGAAAGTGTTAGTTTCATCAAATGCCTTGTTTTGCATTGATTGAGATCATTATAATTTTTATTTGCCAAAATGGTGTATTTCATTAATTTCACATTGTACCCATCTTAACACAGAATCTTAAATATGTTGTCGAGGTTAGTTCCCAAGTATTTTGTTGATTTTTTTGAGTCATAAGAAATATTGATCTGTGTTTTACTTGGGGCCTTTTCATCTGACTTTGTTATCAGAATAATACTGATCTCAAAATGAGTTATCAGCATTATTTGTTTTGAAAGGATTTGAGAAAAGTTGATATTGATTCTTCTTTAGACACTTGATAGAATTTGGCAGTAAAACCACTGGGCCCAGAGTGGAATTTTTCCTTTACTAATGATTTACCTTTTTCACTTAGGTGTGTCACTTCATTGAAAACTCTTTTTCCCTTTCCCAGAAGCCATCACATAGATTCTTGCATCGGGGATGGGACTTTGTGCCCACTTCTCTATGATGGAATTTTGTGTGACTTCAACTTGTGCAGGTCTTGTGCATGCTGTCAAGATGTCTGTAAGTTCTTACGTGCTCAGCCCTGCTGTGTATTGAAACACTATATCTGTGAAGTCTTCCATCATCTCTGGCTCTTATATTCTTTCTACTTTCTTTTCTTCATGGATCCCTGAGCCTTGAGGGGAAGAGTGTGATAGACATCCCATTTAGGACTGAATGCTTGAAAGTCTCATTCTCAGCACACTAGCCATTTGTGATTCTCTGTGTTATTGCTATGGATCAGAACTTTTCTGATGCAGATTGAAGGATACACTGATCTATGTGTATAGCAAGATGTCATTCAGAGTCATTTTATTGCTTTGTTCATTTAGCCAGATAATAGTAGTAGGTTTTCCTCATGGTTCCACGACCTATGTAATCTCAGGTTCTTGACCTCAGTTACAGTGTCAGGGTTTTATCCCATGAAACACACCTTAAATCCAATTTTTAAAAAGTGGTTGTTCACTCCCATAACATTTGTGACATGGTGACATCAGTGGGCACATCTTGTAAGCAGTCACTATTATAGCTCGAGAGATTTATAGCTCATGAGATTGGTGATTACTTTTCTCCTCTAGGAGCATGTGTAATATCTTCATCATTATGGATGCTGGTCAATAAGGATAACGCTTCCAGTTGAGTACCAGCTCAAATTCTTTATGTTTAATGACATAAATATGTGATATCTTCAGCAAGGGAGTCTTACTATCAGTCTGTGGAGGGTAATTAATAGCATTGGAATTGCCTGTAATGTTTAGGGATCTAAAGGACCTTTTTGGGCAATGACTATAAAAGATATAGCCTACTCCTGGCACTGGGGGTGTTATATCTGTAGCACATGGCAAAGGCCATTTGTATCATGTGGTTTCTGCTTTCATCTGTTCCTGTGGTGGATTGTGTTTATTGATTTACATATGTTGAACTATTTCTACTGAGAGGAAGCCCACCTGATGGTGGATAATCAAGCAAGCTTGGTATATTCTTGAATTTGGTTTGCAAGTATTTGGGGTTTGATTTTTACATGTGTGTTCATTAAGGATATTGATCTGTGATTTTTTTTGGTGAGGCTTTGTGTGATTTTGGTATCTGAATAATAGTGACTTTGTAAAAAAGAATTTGGAAATGCTCTTTTACTTTCTATTTTAAAGAATGATATGAAGACTATTAGCATTAGTTCTTCCTTAAAGGTCTGGTAGAATTCTGTGCAGTGTCTATTTGTTCTTAAGCTTTATTTTTCTAGTTGGGAGATTTTTAATTACTTGCTTCTGTTTCACTGGAGGTTATGCATCTGCTCAGATTATTTCCTATTGATTTAACTTTTTATTCAAGAACAAGTTGTTTAGTTTCTATGTTTGTATACTTCTTGTCACTTTTACTTTTTAACATAGGATTTTTTGACTATTTGGAAATTTTACATACTGCACCCCAATAACATTCACTTCCCAGTCCCTCTAGGCCCATCCCCCACTCTTATGATCCTCTCCCAAACAGAAGAAGAAACAAAGAAAATAACATAACCTCAAGTGGCAGCTCAGGGCATACATGTCAACATGGCCTCCAGTAGCAGCATGGTCCACTGACATCAACATGGGTCCCAGTAGCAGGTCACCGACCAACATGGCCCTCAGTGGCCACATGGAACATGGCATCAACATAGTTTCAATTGGCCATGCACATCTATATGGCTTCCAGCAATGAGATGGACCATGGACTGTAACATGGCCCATGGTGGCAGAACAGACTATGGACATCTATCTACATGGATCCAGATGGCCCATAACATTTCCATGGCCTTTTGTGGTAACACAGGGCATGGACATCAGCATGGCTTCCAGAAGGAGAACAGATCAGGGATATCCACATGTCCTGCATTCACAGCATGGACCACAGACATCAGCACAGCTCTTAGCCATAACATGGACCATGGTTACCATCATGACCCTCAATGATGGCACAGGCCACAGATATCAACATGGACTCACTAGACATCCACCTGCATCTCAGGCATCAATACCACCTGGGGTAGCAGCAGGGATCATAACGTCAGTATTTCTCCTAGCAATAGCATGGATCATGGATGCATGTATTTTTCAAACAGCTTTACAAATACTTATTGCAATGAGTCATCAGTCTGGTTTAAGGTCAATGGTTTCTGAAGCACCATAAAGCATTGGACCATCACTGAGACTTGTCTTGGATATACTGCTGTTCCCCTAATCAGAATGTTCTTATGGCTAGGCAGAGCATCCTGGGGCAGGATCTGTGGAGCTCCAGAGCACTGCACACCTCACTTTTGATTGCTGGCTGTGTAGAGGCTCAGCAGGTATTACTTGTGCGTTTAACAGCCTGCAGACAGCTCAGAGGACCTCCCAGCATCATGAGCAGTGGCCCAAGGGCTGAAGAGAGCTCTATCAATTAATGTCATTTTCTTTATTCATGGTAGCAATGCTCCAATATTGCTCCCTTACCCCATGTCACCATGTTTGGAATTTCACCATTTCCCTTGCACACTGGCTCTGTTCTGCCATCTTTATTTCCAACTTAGTGAATTCACGTTTTCAAAAGCATCTCACCCTTTTTTAGTTGTTCCAGGGACACTTCAGTCTCCAGACTCCTCTGCCAGTCACCTCCTCATCACCCCTTGGAGCCTTCATGGGTCTCTCAGGATCCTCAGAGCTGCTCCAAGGTCCTGTGTTGGGAGCTAGTGGCAGCCACTGTCAGACATTTTTCATCACAGCTGTGCTTCAGGTTTTTGTCTTTGATGGCCATGATGTGCTCCAGAATCTTGTTCTGCAGGACTCCCTCCTCTACGTGCTCCAGCAGCTTGTAGTTGGAGTAGATGTTGGAGTGGAGCACCTTGACATTTTAGATCTGGGTCAAGATGGCAGCCTGGGTCTTCAGTCAGATCTTTCTGGTAATCTCCCAGCCATTTCTGTTGTCATTGACATCCAGCTTGATCCATGATGGTTATATAGGATGACTTGATCCATGATGATTATATAGGATGCAGGATGTTATTTTAATTTTTCTACAGTTGTTAAGACTCTCGGTCCTAATAGGAGGTCAATTTGGGAAGAAGTTCTGCTGAGAAATTAGTTTATTATTTAATATTTGCTTGGAATGTTCTATGGGTATGTTAGGTCCATTTGATTTATGATATTATTTAACTCCAGAGATTTTCTCTCTAATTTTTATATGAATGATCACTCTACTGATGAGAGTGAGATATAGATGTCACCCACTATCATTGTGTAAGGGTCAATATGTGATTTAGCTATAGTAATATTTCTTTTATGAGATCAAATGCCCTTGGATTGGGTGCATTAATGTTTTGGACTATAATATCCTCTCTGTAGATTTTTTCTTAATAAATATTAGTCTGTGTTTTTCTTGAAGGGAACTGAGACATTAACATTGAGAAATAATTATTGAATGGTATTCATTAGTTCTTGCTATTTTGCTGTAGTGGTGTTTTTCTTTCTTTGTTTTGGACTCTTGGTTAACTGTTCTAGGATTGTTTATTCCTTTTATTCTCTCCTGTGAATTTAACCTTCTTTTTAGGCTGAAGATTTTCTTCTTGTGTCCTCTGTAGAATTGCACTGGTGGATATAAATTGTTTCAATTTTATTTTATTGTGACATCTCCTTTTCACCATATAAACAGATACCTTTCCCTAACAACACCAGGTGACAAGGACAAGTATTTGTGATGCCAGAGCTTCCCTAGAGCTGGTTGTTTCATGAATTCTCTTTCTCTCTCACTATCCAAACTTGTATACAGAAAAAGGCCAAAAGTCTGCAATAGTGTGGTGCTGAATACTTTCCATTTGCCTTCATAGTGCCTATACTTGGATATATCTGGTAGACCTGAGAATACAGTGACTTTTTTTTTAGCCACTTAAATAGTGACTTTTAAAAGGCCTTATAGAGCAGCTAGGTAGATGTCTCAGTGGGCATTGCACTCAAGTGTAAGAACATAAATTCAAATCTCTAGCACCTAAATCAATGCCAGGCCTGGCATCCATATATAATCCCAGCTCTCAAGAGGAGGAACCAGGGATTCCTCAGGTGTGCTTGTTAGCTACACTAGCTCAAATTGCAAACAAGATATCTTTCCTCAAAATATAAGGTAGAGAGCCATTGAGGAAGATATTCAATGTCAGTCAACCACTAGCCTCTATATGTAACACATGTACTTGTAGACTATTTACACATATGCAAATACTAATACACTCACACATGCATGCACGCATGCACGCACACACGCACACACACACACACACATGTGCACGCACACACACACACAAAGGCTTTCAAAGTTTGATGGGTCTCTTTAAATGTAACAATAATTTAACATTCATCTTATGTTTAATTAATTTGATTAAATACATATTACCACATATCCCCTTTTGTGTCAAAAATAAAAAGAGCAGGTATATAATTAAGATTTTAATCTAAGTAAAAAACTGAAGTTTTGTAGTTATGTTTCTAACAAAATTATGTGATAGCAAGTTGTGACACTTTTTACTATGATACTACAGGATACTCATAAGGAAAGTCATTTTGTAAAGCTATCAAAGAGAGTAATGGTAGCTCTTTAACATTCAGTTTAAACTATTTTATTTGAAGTGGAATCCATGAGCTCTGCTTTTGATATGGCTGAATAAACCCCAGCAGTGAGGTGTAGACAAACATTGAACAACATTATAAGGTTGTCACATTTGGATCAAAATTTACTTAATAAAAATTTCAGCACTTACATTCTTTTTGTGATGACTCTTTCTCAGAATCAGCTAGAATTTCATCTGAGCCTGAAGAGCTTAGATGAGAAGGACTCACTGAACAAGCGAAGAGGTTGTCTTCCTCTCAGAGGTCTTAAAACTACTCAGAGCTATGTTGCTGATTTCTTATAAGCCAGGCCAGAAACTCCCTGTGACCTGGTAAGAAAGTGTCAGAATAAGAAAAGAAAGAAAAAAATCAACAATAATAAACTCCTATTCTTCAATGAGAGAGGAAGAATTTCATAAAAATCCAAAGAGAAGTGATAAGACAGCTGGGAAATGCAGAGAAACAGAAGAGCAGTCCACACACACACAAACACACACACACACACACACACACACACACACACACTTCATATATAATGTATTTGGATCATATTTATCCCCTCCCTCCAGGTCCCCCCACATGACACTCCCCCAGCACATCTTCCTTTCAACTTCTTCCTTTTTAAAAAAAAAAAGAAAAAAAGAAAAAAAGAAAAGATAAAAGCTAATACAGCCCATATGTGCATGAGTATGGGATCATCTACTGGAGCATGGGCATTGTTAGCAGTGCCTATATCACCCCCTAAATGACTCTGCTTTGCTCAGGAGCCATCAATTGCCAATAGCTCCTCAGCTAGGGAATGCTCTTCTCATCCGTGATGGAATTTTGATTGGTATTTCCTGGACTTTTCTATTGTGCAGATCTCATACAACTGTAGGTAACCACAGTTGTATGAGGACAAAGATTGTGTCATGTTCAGAATAGAGCTTCAGGCCTCTTAGAATTCTTTTCACCTTCTCTTCTGCAATGTTCTCTGAGCTACTGGGTAGAGAGGACGGTATATATGTCATAATTAGGACTAGGCCTTCACTCAACTCTTTTCAGTACTTTGACCAGTGAAGAATCTCTATTAATTTCTACCTACTGCAGAAAGAAGGTTCTCTGGCCAAGGTGGCACAAACCTTAGGAAAAAAAGTACCTTCTATGTATATTAATAGCAAACTTGCTAAGAAATAAATCAAGGAAAATTTTATTCACAATATATTTTTTGAAACATCTAGAAATAAATGTAACCAAAGAGGTAAAAAACCTCACAGATAAAAATGTTAAAACACTGAACAAAGATATTGATAAGATACTAGAAAATAGAAAGCACTCACAATATTCATGGATCAACAGATCTGATGAAAATGACTGCAAAACAATCTAGAGAATCAGTTTAATTTTTACCAAAATTCCAGTGAAATTTTTACAGTCCTAGAGAAAAACTGTAAAATTCATATTAAGACCAAGGGTCCCAGATAGCTAAAGTATTCCTGATCAGAAGGAGCAATGGTTATGGCATGCCAATACATACATTTACCATAGAGCTAGTCCCCAAACACTACAGAGCTGTACAAAAACAGGTCCATTAGGAAATAATCTGACTACAGAGCTGTACAAAAACAAGTCCATTAGGAAATAATCTGTACACCTATAACTACCTATTCTTTGACAAGTTTTCAAATACACAGTAATAAAATCCTTGTCAGCAGTGTTGGAAAATATTGATATCCACATGTACAGAGAAAAGCAAAGTCAATGCACTCCCAATGTAGATTCACAATCAAAGAGTCTCTGAAAAACACTTCAAGAGCACTGGAAATAGACCCAGGAATTGACAAATGAGGTCTCATCAAATTAAGAAGCTTTTGAACAGAAAAAAAAAAGTGGAGATGGTCTAAACAATAAAATATCTTTGCTGACTATACAGCAAGCAGGGATGAATATCTAGAATCTATAAAGAACTTTAATATTACATATAAAAAGCCAATCATTTGTTTACTAAATAGGCTAGTAAACTGAATAGATAGTTCTCAGAGGAAGGCAGGTGCACCCATGAATGCTCAAGAAAGCATTCAAAATCCTTAGCCATCAGAAAAATGTACATTAAAAGTGCTTTGAGTGGCTGAGAAGATGGGTCAGCACTTAAGAGCACTGACTGTGCTTCCAGACAATCCAGATTTCACTCCCAGCACCCACATGATGTTACTCCAGTTTAAGAGATCTGGTGTGTAGCCAGAAGCAGCAGATTGGTTCCAAATAGACACACAGAAGCTTGTATTAATTACAAACTGTTTGGCCTATGGCTCAGGTTTCTGTTGCATCTAACTCAACCCATTTCTATGAATCTATGTGATCAGTGGCTTTACCTAGTCTTTCATCTTTTGCTTCTCTGGGCAGCTTGCAACGTCTGAGACTCTGTCTTTCTTCGGTATTTCTGTTTGGATTTCACGCCTGGCTGTAAGCTGTCTTACCATAGGTCAAAACAGTTTATTAACCAGTGGTAGCAACACATATTCACAGTGTACAGGAAGAAACCCCATATCATTGACGTTCTCTTTTGGCCTCCGAGGGCACCAGGCATGCATGTGGTACACAAACAAACATGCAAGCAAAATACCCCATACTCATAAGACTTTAAATATCTTAAAATTTTTAATTGATCTATTCTCTCATTCAGAATGGATGTTATCAAGAAAACCAATGACAGAGCTGGAGATATGGCTCAGTAGTTAGTAGTGCCTGCTGCTCTTGCAAAGAACCTGAGTTTAAGTCCTAGCACCCAGAAGCAAAAGCTCACCAACTCTATTTTCAGGAAGAACTGGTGCTTCTGGCCTCCATAGGCACCCACCCTCACAATCAGACACCCCTAAACAGTACATCACTAAAAATCAGTCATGAAAACAAAAACAAATGCTGGTGAGGATATGGGGGAAGAGGAACCCATATACACTGCCATTGGAGTGTCAATTCCTGCATCCACTGTAAGCAACTCACAAGAGTGGCCCCTCCCCTCCCCCAAGGAGCTCTAACTGCCAGGTTCCACCCACAGAATACTCTAACTTTTCTATCTGCTGGACAGCCTGAATCCTACAGAGTAATAAACCCAATCTCTGGGCATGAAATCTCACCCATCTCCACCCTGGAAAGCTTCACCCTGAAAAGGTTCACCCCCCTTCCCAAGAAGCTTTATAAAAGCCCTGTGTCCTGTTCAGATTGCTGCTGTTTCTCACCAGAGTGGAGGCAGTCATCCTCCTGATTTTTCTCTAACAATAAATCTGTGTGAGGTTTGTTGTGAAGTGTGACTTTGTGGTATTACTTGTCCCGGCTGCCAGGATACCTTTCCATCCAAGTGGTAATGCTTACATTCACTGCGGAAGTCAATGTAGAGGTTCATCAAAACAAAACAAAACACACAACAGAAAATAGAACTACCATGTGACAATAAACTACTACTGGGTATCTGTAGTGGGATTCAGGAATTATTTAGGAAAGCTTTAGTAGCTCCTGAGAATCAAGACCAATATGAGGGGCATGGCCAGAATCAATTGGGACCAGGGGAACATAGACATCTGACTTCCATTCCTAATTCTCATCTCGGGGAAGGGATCAATCCTTCCATCGTGGGACATTACACCCTTCAAGAATTGTCTTAAGGTTCAATTTGTATCATAAATATTAACCCTTTATATGATATATTGCAAGTGAATACTTCTGCAATAGAGGAAACTCTTAAGTTAATATGCTACAGAGGGACTTGCATATCCATGTATATTGTCAGTACTCACAAAGGTGAAGAAATGGAAGCAACCTAGATATACACCAGCAGATGAATGGATAAAGAAAATATGAAATAATACAAAATGTGTACACAGTGAGGTTTTATTCAGCCATAAAAATGAAATTATTACATTTGTAGGAAAATGGATGAGACCAGAGAAGCCAGATTCAGAAAGAAAATTATGAAATGCTTTTTCTCTTATGTGAAGCAATCTCTCTCTTCTCTCTTTCTCTTCTCTCTCTCTCTCTCTCTTTCTCTCTAACAGAATAAAAGATCTTTAAGAAGGTACAGAAAGGTATAAGGAAGGGAGAGAAAGGGGTAATAGAATGAATATATCAGAAAGTGTTATAATTAAGATATTTTTATGTATACTACCAAAATTTAACAATAAAAAAAATATTTTGGCATCGTAGAGCCTCATAGGGCTGACATCAATAAACACTTGTTTGTTGATTTGTTTTATTGTAGAAGCCTAATGGAAAAGAATGCTTTTCAATTTATACAGGGAGCAGATAGAACTGGATTTTGTTAGAAAAAGGAAAAGAATTAAAAGAAGCCTGTTAGACTGGAAATATGATTTTGCATCACCAATTGAGAGTGAGATGGCTGATAAACAAGTGGATTGTTTTAAGACTTTAATATATTATAGTGGCCTGTTTTCTTATAATTGTCCATACATTAGCTAATTTATAATTGCAAATATGTATTATGAATATTCTTTAATATTTATCCATAGCAGATCTGTCACTGCTTACTGAAATATGTACTGATTTTCCACCATCTATTACTGGAATCATAAAGCTCACGACTCCTATTTAAATTGATGGAGATCATAAGGGAGAATGTAGTCCAGCTAGGAAATGACAAGCTGTTAACCTCTGAGAGGTTTTCTAGAGCTTTTGTAGAGAAATAAACTACATCTAAATTACAACAATATTCAGAACTTCTCTCTTTACCTTTCACCGAGTGGAATGAACCATCATCATCTGCCCTAAAATTGTGCCATTGTCTTCAGCTATAAAGTGCCTCCAGACTCCATAATACAGCTAACAAACATGCATGCCTGAATGGTTATGTCATTCTCATGTGTTCTGTTACTTAAAGCATTGGTGACATAACTCCAGCTTCATTTTTGTAGTGCTGAAATCTAAAGAGTTAACACAAAGAATATACAAAAAAGATGGTTTTATAAGTGGACACTGATTTCCATGCAGTATACATGCACTGAATGGGAATTTTTTTTTTTATTTAAAAAGTTGGCCACCAAAAAAATATTTTGATTATTGACTCCTGAATTTAGGCTCTTCAGACAACACTACATATTCTTTATTGTTTTAATTGTGCCTTCAAATCCAAGCACCTATCCTCGAGTAAAGGGGATCAAAATTGCTAATGACATCAAGTTCTATAATTTTCCTAAGACTTAACATATATTTTAGAATGTAAGTAAGGAATATGATTCTTCTATATTCACAACCCAATATGAAGATTGTTGGGCCAGTGATTAAGTATAAATCATGAATAGGTAATATATGACAGCAGTGACCAGCACTCTGATCACGCATCTTGAAGACTGAGGTTCCAGTTAAGCAAATATTTCATGTACTTTGTTGAGACAACCTCTGCTGGCCTGAATTCACAATGTGGATCAGGGTAGCATCAAACTCAGAGATCTGCCTCACTCTGCCTCCTGATTGCTGGGTTTAAAGGCTCATGCCACTATGCCTGGGCCCATCAAATATTTTATAACTTGTATCAGAATTGCTTGTAATTTGTGCAGCAAGCCTGTGTTAGGGACCCAGGTAGTACAATTCGGTGGCTGCTTTTTCTAGCCATTATGGCTATTTGGAGCTTTGGGAAATCTTTTTATTAATCCAAAGAGCAATATGAATATGTGCTAGCAAGAAAAATCTAAGTATTATAGACAACTATGCAATGAAAAGGACTTATTTTTAGTGTCAGATATACAGCCAAATAATAGCTCTTCCTCACTGGAGGTAACTATTGCTTCACTGCTCCTTGGAAATGTGCTATACCATGTAAACTTTATTCATTTATATACGTTTAAATGCATCACAGACTGTATCCCCATGTAAGTACATATATGTTGGATATACTATTAGGTAATTTGCCTTTTAATTAAAAAATAGATTCTGTATATTGTTCTGTATTAACATATATATATATTTCTTAGTAACAAGAACAAATTGGGAAAATTCCTAGAAGTAAAATTGCTGCATTAAAAAAATATGTAATTACAACTTTGAAAACTGTTTCTCTGTTTAGGATTATTTTTGTCAAGACCAGGGTCAGAATCTAAGTTGATTAATTTCTGTTCAAATGGCTCATAGTTTCTTCAAAGCTTCATTGTTGACTAATGCACCTCTGTACACTGCTTCAAACTTTATTATTATATTGTATATATATTATACAAGCTTACTGCACAAATTATAAGCAATCTTGATGCAAATTATAAAATATTTTATTGGTTCAGGAATGATGGTAGAGCTTTTCATTCCAGCACTTGGGAGGTGGAGTTAGGCAAATTTTTGACTTTGAGGCCATCCTGGACTACACCATGAATTCCAGGCTAGCAGAAGTATGTGGATAAGACTATGTCACAAAAAGTACATAAGATATTTGGTTAACAGAAACCTCATTACTATTCCATATATGTGTGTGTGTGTGTATATATATATATACATATATATATATAAAACTAGATTTCATTCTGTGTAGCAGGTTTACTTATTCAGCCTTTTAAATTATCATAACTATAGAATATAATTTGTAATCCAATTAGTCCACTTAGTTTTGTGAAGTTGTTTGCTTGGTTTTGTTGTTTGAGACAAGGTCTTACTGTGTGGCCCTGACTGATCTGGAACCTGAATATTCTTCCTGGTTTTGACTCCTGAGTTCTGGTATTACAAGTATAAATCATATGTCTCTTAGATGTAATTCTTACAAATCAATTTTTTGAGTTTAACAAAACTGTATTCCTGTGAGTGCACTGGATAGAATGATTAATAAAAATTAATATCATATGTACATAGTCTCATATAATAATTTTAACTTACCTGGTTGTATTATTGTTTTTTATTGTTGTTGAGTTTCAGATATCTACTGATAGTTCATGTTTAGGCTTCTGTTATGAGCCAATATATCTGTGGGAAACGAGTGAATATTGAGGAAATTGGGTATAATAAATAGATCAATTTCTTGACGATTTTATAATGTGATGGCGTTGTTAGGAGGTGATGCGTTCTAGGAGATGAGGGCTAGTTTGGGGTGGATCATTTGGGATGTGCCTGAAAAGATGTCTCTTGACCCCTGTGCCCTCCTTTCTCTTATTCCCAGCTGCTATGAGGTGGACAACTTTGCAGAAACTCTCCCTGCCACAGTGTTTGTCTTACTGTGGGTCCCAAATTAAGGGGCCAGCTCTGGACTACCACATCTGAATCCATGGGCTGAAAAAAAACCCTTTTATCTTCAAGTTCTCACTCTCTGCTCTTTTCACAACAGTGGAAGTCTAACACACTATGTATCACTTTCTCTACAGTAATTTAAAATTGGATTATTGCTTAACTTTGCCCAGGGAGGCCCTAGTTTAGATACACACACACACACACACACACACACACACACACATACACACACACACACACACACACACACACACACACACACACACAAGCTAGTGACATTTCTCTTGGTTGCCCATAGCTACATGATAAGATCCTATAACTGAAGACACGGCATGCTTTGGCTTCAGGACATGCAAAATTCAATCTCAAACAAACTTAAGAAATTTCTTCCCTACTGGCTAGCTTTCATAGTTCCAGAGCTGCTCTGCAGGCTGCTGAAAAAAAAATGTAATAGTTTTATCCAGTCCTAGACCCTTCCTCTATAGCATGGGCCTGCAAGTCAAGATGTGCCCATGTGTATACTAGTGGTATGGTTGATATAGGGACTGAATTTAGGCTTATTCTACAGAAGGGAATTTCTTGTTTGGTACTATAATTCTGGTTAAAAGCCCACAGTGTCTGGGAAGGTCATAGGTTCAAAGTATATAGACATATTTGTAGCAGGCTTTCTGGGACCACCAACCTCCCCAAAATAATAACTTTTTATTAGTTATAAATGTTTGGCCTTAGTTTAGGCTTTTTTTGGTCAGTTTTTTTTTAAAAAACAACTTAAATTAATCTGTTTCTCTTCATTTATGTTTTGCTGTGGGGCTCTTTACCTTCCTTTCATTCTTCATGTCCTGCCTTCCTACTTCCTCTGTGTCTGTCTGGCAGGCAATTGGCATCTGCCTCTCTTGTCTTCCTCATTTTCTTTCAAGCCTTGATTTCTCCTCTTAGCCTCTCTGTCTGACAGCTCTGCTTATCCTTCTACAGCCCAGCTATTGGTCATTCAGTTTTTTATTAGACCAATCAGGTGCTTAGACAGGCAAGGTGAAACAAATGCAAAACACCTTTACATAGCTAAACAAATGCAGTACAAACAAATGTAACACACCATTGCCTAATTAAACACATATTCCACTACACGTGCTGGTTTTTATTTTACTAAATAGTCACATTGTCAGTCAATGTGACTTCTAGATGTTTATGTTTATACTCGCAGACAAGAGTCCCGATGACCTTTGATTGAGATGCTGTTTGAAATGGGTAGCCTTAAGACAAAGATGCATAATGGATCAAGGTGTTGAGAAGAAGACACTGAGTGCTCATCTCCAATGGGACACTTATATAGTCCCCTTCTCTCTCTAAGGCTCAGAGAAAGAACAGAATGTAAGAGGCAGAGGATGGGGAGGAGTGCTGTGAGATGCTGTCATCTGGACGTGACACGCTCATTACACAAATAGGCTCACAGGTGCCATGATTACCTGCATAAGATCAAGGTGCCAAAATCCCAGCATTCATGGGAATGATGATCTCAAGGCCCCGCCTCTGCATGAAGACTTATTAGCACCTGATAGCTGCTTTGGGGGAAAAAAAATGTTGTGATTTTTTGTTTTGCTTTTGACAATGTTTCCATTGGTAGCTTTCCTGTGTTTCAATAGATAGATAATTCACACACATACATACATACTATCAGGACCATCTGAGTTTAGAAGTCTAGGAAGAAAGCTTAATAGAAGTTAGAGAGCAATCCTGTGGGGTCATCCAACTTCTCAAAATAGCATAGAGAATCAGAGAAATTATTTTACCCAAGAGATTAATTTGTTGGTTAAAGAAGCATACATAACCATTTTATTAATGTGACTTTCTTACTGGCTTTAAAATGGACTACTTTGAACTTAAACTTTCAATGGCTGTACATGTTACAAAATGCTTTACGTTGTCGAGCACCAAAACTAACCCTACTCAGCTAAAAAGGCACAGGCAGGAGGGTGAGGAGAGGAATGTAGAAAAACAGCAAGGTGACAAATAGGGGAAGGTGCCACCCCCAGAGGCCAGGAGCATGTTTAAATTACACAGAATGGCCTAAAGACACAAAGCATCTCATTTTTCTTCGAGAGAAATTGGTCTGACCTTCACACTTCTGACATAACAGAGCATGTTAATGCCCTGGTTAACACTACTGCATTTCTGACTAGCAGTTAAACAAGTACTTAGCATGAATAAGTATAGTTAGAAATTGCTAGGGAAGATCTTCAGAAAAAGTGCATGTTAAACAGTAACACAAATGTAAGCACTGGTGGTAAATGGAATTCATAGCATAAAGGTCAAACCTGCCTAAGAGAGACTTTCAGGTAGACTATTGGGTGGAAAAACCAATTCTCGTTTTGTCTTAATAGTTAGTGACGTATGGTAGCAGAGGTGATGGGTTTTGGCTGAGTACAGCATGCGGCATTATTTCATGCTTGATTCAGCAGAAATGTGGAACTTCTGTAGAACTGTGATAAATGGCTGAATTCCCTCTTCCTGAAGCTGAAATAGATGAGTAAAAACACCATCAACCAGATAGGCTGTCAAAAAAATAGTCTAGGTACTTTTGAGCAATGGTGTTTTTCCTACATTGAGGATATTGTGGGATACTTTAACTTAAAATAGAAAAGAATCAGAAATGCTTATTTTTAAAATCTGTCACTGGATACTTTGAATTGATGCCACAAAAGGCTTTTTCATGGAGCAGAACTTGTATGAAGACCAGAAGATTCCTAATGCCATATCTAGAATGGTACATGAGCCATCATAGGTGGCCCACATCTTTTGGACTTACTTATACACTTTATATTAATTTTGTCGTGACCAAATGTGTACATTTCTCAAACACATTGAAATCCGGGTTTATGCTAAAGATAAACAGAGAAGAGTAAAACCTGGTTGTTGCCTTCAGAGTTTTGGAGGAGAGCAGGGACATGGGTCACAACATTTAAGATCCTTAATATAATCTACTCACTCATAGAAAATACAATCAGCACTGCCAAGGGAATTTGTAGGTATGGGAGAGCCTATCTGATACCATCTAACCACACCACAAGGGAGAAATGGAGAACGCTTTTAGAGGGACCTACAGGATGAGTAGGGAAGCTTGCCAATCTCTGGGCCTCTTTTTAATTTAGCAAAAGATTTACAAACTTTTTTTTGTAATGTCACCCATTTGTACCTGTTCTTTGGTTTCATATAAAGAACTTTCCTGGCTCATGTGTGTGAGTACTTGGAACATGGTAAGTGCACTATGTCTTTACTGAGGTCATTTTTTTTTTTTTTTTCTGGCCTAAAAGCCATGGATTCTAAAAGCTGAGCAGGAAAAGTAAAGACAAGTTAGACAAGGTTAGCTCACTGGCTAGCTGTAGCAAAAGCTCAAGAATATTTACAAAGCATTCTGGATAAGGAAGGTTTAATGTGTGTTAGTATTATTTTTGCTCTTTTTTGGGGGTGCACCCAGCTCTCAGATAAATCACACACACGGAGGCTTATTTTAATTACAAATGCCTGACCTTAGCTTGGCTTATTTCTAGCCAGGTGTTTTTAAACTTTAAATTATCCCATCTACCTTTTACCTCTGGGCTTTTTCTCTTCTGCTCCTGTATACTGTTCTTACTCACTCTGAAGCTGGCTGTGTGGCTGAGTGGCTGGCCCCAGGAATCCTCCTCCTTCTCTTGCTCCTTTTTTTCTTCCCATATTTCTTTCTATTTATACTCTCTGCCTACCAACCTTGACTATTTCTCTCTTTTGCCTCACTATTGGCTGTTGGTCACTATTAGGCTGTCAGGTGTTTTAGACAGGCACAGTAACACAGCTTCACAGAGTTAAGCAAATGAAACATACACAAAAATAACACACCTTAAAACAATATTCTCCAGTATGTTAGTTTTTTTTCAATTGTTGCAGATACAAAACTTGTAGCCAATGGGTTTATTATTTCTGATTGCTGTGAGTCAGAAGCCTGAAGTCGGAAGTCAGTTTTTCAGGCTATAGTTCTAGGTGAGGGACTAGTGTAGGAAGCCTTAGAGGAGAGCATGTATCTGTGTTACAGCTCGGAAGGGAAAGGCATGCTGGCAGTCAGGAGTGAAAGAATACCACAAAGTCACACTGCATAACAAACCTCACACAGAGGTTTATTGGGAAAGACACCAGAGGGTAGCTGCCTTTGCTCTGGCGAAAAGCAGCAAAAAGCTGAGGAGGAGGCAGGCCTTATATAGGATCTCTTGGGGTGGGGGTGAGGGATTGCCAGGATGGCCAGGGACTGCTGGGATTTTGTGGCTTGGTCTTAGAAAGTTCAAGTTTTAGTTAGATTTTGTGGTCTGATTTGGGGCTTTTCTTTCTTTCTTCTTCCTTTCCTTCTTTCCTTCCTTTCTTTCTTCCTTCCTTCCTTCCTTCCTTTCTTTCTTCCTTCCTTCCTTCCTTTCTTTCTTTCTCTCTTTCTTTCTTTCTTCTTTGTAGGATGGAACTCAGCCACCTGCCTCTTGAGGGGTTGAAAACAACTCTTACACCATTAGTAGTCTAGGGGAGGACCTGGCCATTCATACCTTGAGAGCCTTACAATATGCCTCTTCTGCATTTGGAAGGTGATGACATTTCTGAGCCTGTTACTGCGTTATGGCTGGTGTTGCTATGCTCATGTGAGCTTTTCCTTCCTCTGAATCTTAACTTGTTATTTTAAAGAATACTTAGAATCACAGGTGTCTTAGCTACATTTCTGCTGGTATGATAAACACTATGGCCTAAAGCAACTAAGGGAATAAAAGGTTTAAGATTACAGCTCATGGGTCATACTTCATCACTGAAGAAAGTTGGTATAGGAACCCAAAGCAGCAACTTAGGATCGGGGGTGAAGCTGAGACCTTAGAGGAATGCTGCTTATTGGCTGTATCAAGTTGACAGAAAACCAAACCAAACCAACCAAACAAACAAACAAAAAAAACCCCAACTAATTAGCACAACAGTCCCTGCATGGATAGGAGCCCAATTAATTATAGATCATAATCTTTTAATTTAATCATATCTGTAAGTCCCTGTCAATGAAGGGACACTAGCTCACTGGAGCATGTGACTCTGGCAGTCCTCACTCTCCGCCCCCCATTCCCTCTGCTTTGCTAAAAATTCATTAGATTCCATTCCTAAAGCTAGCCTCCAAGGTGTATTCCCTTATTTGGCTACTTCCTCTTCTTGAGGCTGACCACCAAGGTCCAGTTATCAAATATTGAAGTCCAGCAATTAAAAAAAACAAAAACCCTTTGGTTCACTTAACTAACATGCCCAGTTGGAAGCAAACACCTCATCCTAACATTGGGTTCCCTATTGTACCTTTATAAACCACCATTTTCCTATGAACCACATCTGTCTACTCTCTATCTAGACACAGTGCTTTGTTCTCCCCCAGGACAAATATTCCTACAAATATTTCCCCTTGCTCTTTCTCCTTCTCCTTCATCCTCCATCTCCTTTCTTTGTCTCCTATTCTCTGCCCTCTGGACCTCTAGGGCAAATAAATCTCTTTTGTGCTAAGAACTTGGTCTTGGGGGTCCTGAGCCGATACTTTTCCTTTCAATCATCATATAAATTAAAATCAGTAGCCTCTAGAGCTCACCGTGTGAACCTGTTTGAGCCATTATCCAGCCAAGTACCAGGTGTGCTGACAGAGGAGAGCAGCACTGTTTGTGGTGCTGCTGTGTTTTGTCCATAATTTCTAATTGCTCCTAACGTGTTTGTGCCATTGCACATAAATGTTGCTTCTTGGTAAAGAGAGAAGTCCACTGGGGAGGTTGAGCTGTTGACACTTATGTGGCTTCCTGGGGAGAAATGCTGGCTCACTCCAGACAGGGTACCATCCACAGACGAATGTAACGATCCACAGAGGTGCAACTTGGCAAGCAATGATCTTACTTAGTGTGTGAGGGGTTGCTTATAGGTACATTGGTGACTCAAAGGTGGCTGCATCACCATAAAGCACGGGTGAAGAGCCACCGCAGCAGCATCTCTGGAGTTCCTTGCAGAATTTCAGGCAGCATGGCTAGTCAGAGTCTCTCTTCCTTAGCTGTTGCTGCTTTTTAGCCCTATGAGTTGAGTCTTATGAATCTTGTAAGTTTCTGGAGCTCTGAGAGATTTGTAAGTTGTTTATTTGCTGAGTCTCGTGTGCCTCTTTCACCTTTATAAAGACACTGATACACAACAGAGCTATGTGCTATTCCAGTAAGTCAACAGAAAGTCTTAATAGTTGGTTTTAAATTTAGAATTCTGTCCTAATCCTACATAGGATTTATCTATTAACTGCAAATGTCTCTCAACTTCACTTAAATGGACAGTGGCCCTGTTGAGGCCAAGTCTGAGCAGAATAATGACACTCTGAAACCCTTGGGAAGGTTGAGCTTTTTGAAAGAATATTTTATTATTCTTCAAAAGTTTCATATACTTATGTGATGTATATTGATCACATCCACCTGCCACCTCCCAGTGATCCACACCCCATCTCCTTCCAAGTTTCATGTCCTTTTTTTATTGTATTTTGTTTTTGTTTTTAATAACATCTTGGACTTAGTTAGTGTTGCCCACATGCAAGTGGGTATATGTTATTCATTGAGACATGAGCAAACTCTCAGTGGCCACTCCCTAGGAGAGTGGTTCTTCTTCCCTGGGCATCCCACAGATCCTCCAATGGGTGTGGCACCTTGGAAGCTCCTCCCTCAACTGTGAGAGAATTTTAAGTAGTCTGAGCTTGTGTAGATAACCACAGCTACTTGTGAGTTGGTCTGTGGTAACACTGAGCACAGTGCATTTGTGCTAAGGAGACATTTAAATAGACATGGATCATGAAGGAGAAGAAACAAATTAGGTGTGCCATATTGCTTTGTTTCTAAAAATCAAATTAAATGAGTCCTTGTTCATACAGGTTAGTAAGATCCCCAATATCAGCCATGAATTGTAAGCTCTTACTGGCCCTAGAGTTAACAAATACTTGAAAAATAAATCAGGCCAGAAATCTGGAAAGGGGTTTGGCTTAGCACAGTTGGTCAGACAATGCTCAATGATTTTGAGCCCATGTGGACCTTAAAAGTGGGTTCCAAATACTCTGTAGAATGAATACACGACTTACTTTATAGTGCAATTTTTTTTTTAAAAAAAAAAAAAAACAACTTTATTTATTTATTTATTTGTCTTGGTGTTTGCCTGGAACTGGAACTACAAACAGTTGTTAGCTGCCATGTGGGTGCTGGGAATCGAACCAGGGTCCTCTGGAAGAGCAGACGGTGCTCTTAACCGCTGAGCCTTCTCTCCAGCCCCCAAAATTACTTTTTTTTAAACTTTATTTATTTGCCTTGGTGTTTGCCTGGAACTGGAACTACAGACAGTTGTTAGCTGCCATGTGGGTGCTGGGAATCGAACCAGGGTCCTCTGGAAGAGCAGACGGCACTCTTAACCGCTGAGCCATCTCTCCAGCCCCTATAGTGCAATTTATACATGATGAATGTGGAATGTATAGACCCTGGATAGTTCTAGGGACCCGGAGGCCAGCTTGGCCTCAGCCAGTACTAACTGGTGATAATTAGTGCCTTAAGACATGTGTTCCTAAGTACTTCAGCCAACCTGGGGGTCTGCCTGGGTGCTTGATGAGGGCAGAGTCCAGATAAAAGGTGATCTAGACCAGGGAGAGACCACCGCTGCAGCTGCAGTTACCCATAAATCAAAGTCCTTTCTCCTGGATGGGAGGAGGGTCTGGGGAAAAAAGAATATTTGTCTCCAGAGGTTGTGTCATTGTCTCCTCGCCATCTTGCCCCCACCCCCAACTAGGTGAACGAGCAGGGCCATGAGCATAGAGGCAACCCAACTCCAACACCTGACCCGGAACCCAACCTCACTCCCACGTCTGGCACCAGTATTGTGGGGCTTTTAGGCTTCACTATTGACTATGCCTGATTTGGGGTCATTTTTACTATTGCTGCAGGTATGTTTTGGTTTTTATTTTAACCTACTGTCATTCATTCATCCTGGTTGCTAGTTCTGGGTCTTACTTTCTCTTTCTCTCAGCTCAGTGTGATGTTCACACCCCCTCACTGATTTTCGATAAGATAATTACATCTTTTGAGTTGATTTGACACACACACCCCCACTCCCCCCCAACCACCTCCCACCCGCCACCCCCCCCACCCGCGGGCTTTCCTTTTTTCCAATGTTTGTTTGTTTGTTTGTGTTTGTCTCTTTCAGTTGTTAGGGAGGCACACAAATCCCTGTTCAGGCTTGCCAGGCATTTCCATACAAGAGCTCACCATTCAGGAAATGGAACCAGGATCTGGCTTCCCGTTAAGCAGACCCCCAACTGAGACACGTTGTGAGCATAACGATGGGAATGCTGGAAAAATTCTAGGGAGAGGCTGCAGTATTGGTCCCATGGATCTCTCCTAAGAACCTGTGGGAACTAGATCTATGGATAAAAATGCTGTTTCTAGCAACAAAGATGTCAGTGACTTCCTCTTTTGCCCAGCCTCCAAATCGGGCAATTTGACCTCCCTGGCTTAGAAGCTGTGACTTGAACCTGCCCTTGCATTTTGCTGCCAATTCCTTTGCTGGTGGCAGCTGCTTCCCTGGCAGCTGCCCGTATTTCCCAGCCTTCAGTGGCTATGAAGCTTTTTCCCTGTGTTGACCTGGCCTGGAGGATATAGCAGATGCTACTATATTCACTAACACTGAAACGCTTCATTTTCCATGCAGGAAGTTTCCAGAATTCTAAGGGCCGCTGTCCCCCTGAGGTTGGAAATTGTTAGCTTTTTCTCATTAATTGCCTGTCAGACCAAGATATCTGGGTGGAAAAGTGGCCTATTATAGAACCCAAATTAAATATTAAAAAATCTAGTTGCTGAACAGCTAAAGGCTGGTCATAGTGAGCCTTCTACAAGCATGCACAATACTCCCATTATTGCTATTTAAAATAAGCCAGGCAAATTCCATCTCTTGCAAGATCTAAGGGCAGGAAATGATCAGATGGAGAAGATGTGATCGCCACAGTCTGGCCTTCCACATCCCAGTGCCATTCCTCCATTGCATTATATAGTGATGTTGGACATTAAAGATTGCTTTTCTCAAATTCCCCTGACACCCCAAGATAGAGGACATTTTGCCTTCACATATGGGAGCCTAATATACCTAAACCAACTAACAGGTACCAGTGGACAGTTTTGCCACAAGGAATGAAAAATCGTCCAGCTATGCGCCAAATTTATGTTTTACAAGCTCTGGTCAAAGTTCCTAAAGACATCACCTTGATACATTACATGAACGATCTATTACTAGCACATCCTAATTCAGCCTACTTACATCATGTTAAATTAATGCTCTAGGATTTGGCCTCATTTAGCTGGACAATGGCTCCAGATAATGGTCAGTTAGTGCCCCTGCTGGTTTCCCATGTGAGAACAGATACACACTACCAGCGCCACACTAGAGTTTATTCAGGAAAGTTACTGGGTGAATACAAGGGAAGAGAAGCAGAAGAGAAAAGAGGTGTCTTTCACTTGGTATGTCCTTTTAAGAGAATGGGTGGGCACATTTTTACATAGCCACGCCTAGGGGCGTGTCCTTAGTATGCTGCGTGTTCTGCTGGGGTTAGGGTTAGGGTTGGGTTGTCGAACTAGCATGTTTACCACATAGCTGCTACGTGGCAGGAATTCTCACAGCCTCCCTTTTCCTTTTAGGGATTTATTATTACCAAGGATATTTGTCCTTTAAGCTAGATGTAAAAGATTAATATTCATTAACAGAACTGCAGCAGTTTTGTGGGACTATAAATTGGCTTAAGCCCTTTTTGCCTATTCTAGAACAAGAGATGAGGAATTTGTTTTTACTCCTAGAGGGTCCCACGTGTCCCTCACAGAGAATAGTGTTTACTCTCAAAACAAGGGATGTATTACAGAAGATGCTTACCATATTATCCACCGCCAGCTTGCAGCTCCACAAGCAGGAGCTGCCCTGCTGGCAATCATACTCCGGACAGTTAAGAAATTTTTAGGGGTGCTTTGGCAATCTGGCCCCTTGCTGTGAATTCATCAGGCCCATTCTAACTTACATAAAGTGACTTCCAAGTCTGAACATTTCCAGTGAGACTAAAGGTACAAATGTTAGCTCAAAGAACATATGGAAGAGAACCAGATAAACTTATTCTTCCATTTCTGTTAAGAAATACTCAGGCATTATGGGTTGACTCCATTTCTTCCCAGGATATGGTTGCTGTATTTAATGGCATGATTGACAATCATTTGCAATGAAGTAAAAATTTCCCTGAGCTCTCTCATCTTTTCCAGCTGAGATTCACATTCATTCAGTTCCCCCCTCAAATGCAGCCTTAGATTTCTCAGATGCTAATAAAACAAATTATGGCATTCTCATTAAAAGAAAAGGTAAAACAGGTGAGACATTTTCGATTCCAAATCCTGGTTTTGTGCAACTGGGCAAATTGTTAGCCCTTTTTAAAGTTTTAGTGGAATGTCAAAATAAACCTGTTAGTATATTTTTAGACAGTCAATATGCAGTTCAAGCTGTTTGAGAATTGGCCTTTTTTAGAATAAAGGTTACCCTTAAGCCTATAGCCAATACCATGTTTCTAATACAAGATGTATTAAACTGAAGAACAGAGCCATAATAACAGTCTCATAATAGATTCCATCCCAAATTACCAGAGATATTATCTATGAGAAATAAAATAACTGACACCATTATACTGACAGCTATGATTGATTTGTTAGAACAAGCTAGGGCATTGCACCAATAGTTTCATTTATCCCCTCAAAATTTATATAAATTACTTCTAGAGTTGCCAATTTCTTAATGCAAATACCTATCCAGAGATGTGCCACTCTCACACTGCTCCCCCGCTGCCTCCCCCCTTACAGAGGACAGGAGTCAACCCACGAGGCTTGATACCTAATGCTATATGGCAGATGGATGTGACACATTATGCTCCATTTGGTAATTTTAGGTATGTGCATGTAATAATTGACACCAGTTCTAGGTTCATGTTTGCACTAGCATTGCCTACAGTAAAAGCTTCCAAGGTTATAAAGGCAGTTAAGTCAGTTATGAGAGTACCCTGGGCCATTAAAACTGACAATGGCTCTGCTTATGTGTCACAACAGCTTAATAAATTCTTGGGCTCCGGGAAGATGTCTCACACAACAGGCATCCCTTATAACCCACAGGGACAAGCCATTGTGGAAAGAGCTAATAAAACTCTTAAGGAGCTCTTGGCAAAGACATTATCACCAGAAGTTAAGAGAGATCCTAACCTGGCTCTGATGGAAGTTTTCTCTCACATTAATTTCTTCAGCTTTGATGAAGCTGGATTGAGCCTGGCATATAAACACTGGGCATATTTGCCTAAGAATACACCACTGCCACTAGTCAGGTGGAGAGATCCCATGTCTCTCCAATGGCAGTCATCTGCTCTCCTATTGACCTGAGGGTGAGGATATGCTTGTTTTTTTTCCCAGGGTGTCACAACACCAGTATGAGTATCCTTTGGAGATGTTTGTCCAGCAATGGATCAAGAAAATCTGGCTGTAGAGGAAACCCCAGAAGGGTAATATATTTTCTTCTTGCTGTATTAACTCCTCCCACTTTGGCTGAAGATTTATCAGCACTTGTATCATTGTGCCTACCCTTCCCATTTTTTACCTGTGGCTGTTGACTCTCTTGCATTCCTGAATTTATTTACCACTAAAGTGAGTTTGAGACTGCCTTTTATGGATCTGATAACTGCAACAAAGAGAATATAGAATACATGGTCCATGGAAAAAGCACTTTGTTTTACCCTAAAGGCCTCTTCTAATGATCCCTGTGTAAATTTATACAAGATGACCACAGGAAATTTTCATGGTACCTCCACCAGTGAAACTGTGATAGGCCTGGAAGTACTTACCTCTCTTTATTATATTAAGAATTTATTAGAGCATTTCAAAATAATTTGTCCATCATTATCTCAATGTGCAAATGTGCTCAGTTTTCCTATGTTGGTGAGCCTTTCTATTCCTTGGGAATACCAGGGCTCTCTTCTAAATCATTTCAGGATTTTTCAGTACAACGTGATTAAAGTAATTATTTTTGGAATCGAAATTATAATTATATACTTGAGTTATAGAGGTATACTTCAAAAACTACCCCATATTATGGCAGAGACCTCTTAAAATCTAGATGTGATCCCATTTTGGGCAATTGGGATTTATGCAGCCCATCCAATTGTCATGATATGCATATACGCATCCTCTGATGGCTGTAAAAGGTGGCAATTTCTATAATGTTACTTACTCCCATGAGAAACAAGATAAAGACTGGGAAAAATTAACAGTACAACCAATCTGCAAGGCTAGTTGGAAAAGCACCTCAGTTTGTATCTGGCCACCATTTTTCTTCTTGGTAACCAACACCTCCACTCAAGAATAATGTTCTTGACTGTTCCTGAGAAGTTTGCTTTCTAACAGTTTGCTGGCAAGGATGTTCAGAAACAGCTATCTTGATGAGAAAACCACCTGCCATTTGGGTTCCTGTTGTTAATACTACTCACTTTCATGCTATTACCATTATGACTCAGACCCAATTGACAACAATAATTAGAAAGAAAAGAGATATTAGAATTACAGCTGCCATTATTACTACAATGCTACAAACAGTAGGAGGAACAGTGTATAATAAGCTTGGTGGTGTCTAGGTAATGCAAAAAAACTAAGTGGCTTGAGAGTCTCAAGAATACATCCTAGAGGTGAGGATGGAGAGACATTTTCTGCTGACTCATTCTTCATTATTGAGGCCCAGAGGGGAAGGATTCTGCCGATAAGTCTGGGTCATCACCCAGCCGAGTGGTCCTGGGAGAAAAATGTAACTACCACTAAGCAGCTCTCAGCTCTCAGAGTAGGTGTTGGGACAATGTCCAAAACCATGAGAATGGGTATACAAACCACACTAGCTATCCCTAGACGATTGTCAGCATCCAGGATAGGCGTCAGAGCAAAGCCCAAACCAACACAAGCCATCCCTAAAACCTTTTCAGTTTTCAGGAGAAGGCATCAAATGCTAGCCAATGCTAGCCACTACAGGGATCCATCAGTACCTACAGTGGGCCTATCCATAGGAATTCGTCAGTACCCATGACAGGCATCCAGGGCAGAATTCTGCAAACAAAGTCTGTGGACAAGGCTCCAATAGCAGGGAAGGCCAGGAAAGAGTTCGAGAAGGAACAGCCCTGACCAGTGTAGATTGTGGCTGGGAGTGACCCTCCCCGAGACTAGAGTCCTACCAGAAAGCTGAACAGTAGTTCATGTTTACGCCACCTGGAAAGGGAAAACTTTCCAGTCTAGGCCGGTGATGTTCAAAAATGCTGCAGTGACATGGCAGATGGAGGGTGGCCTGGCAGTGAGCCCTGGATCAGGTTCTCCTAGTTTATGTAACCTAAGCTCAGGAAGAGGGCCTATCTGAGCCATGGCACCAAATGTTGGTAACATGTAAGATATCAGACACACATACATTACCAGGGCCACACGAGAGTTTATTCAGAAGAGTTGCCAGGTGAGTATAGGGGTAGAGAAACAGAAAAAAAGAGAGAAACTTCCATGTAGCAGGCCCCTTTTAAGAGAATCGGTGGGCATGGATTTATGTAGCCACGCCTAGGGGACGTGCCCTCCATACTTGGCATATTCTGCCAGCACCATGTTAGCTTTACCATGTGGCCACTACATGTCAGGAATTCTTATCTCATGTTTGGTTCACCCACGTGGTGAGTCAGGAATCCTTACACTCACCCCAACAGTTGTGGACATCTTCACTGTGTAGTGCTTTTACTACAAGCCAAGACTTCCTTAAATGTGTATCATTTTATAATTTGTCTCAAGCTCTTGACACAAGCCTGGTTCATCTACTTTAGTGGATAGGCTATAGTATATACTTTCAATATTATAGCTTAATTAAAAGTAATTGTGGATCTCATGAATAGGTTCACCAGATTTTATTTACTTATTCATTTATTTAATTTTAAATTATCATTTATATAAGTCAACTGAACTTATTTACCCCTTCGAGCACTCACAGTATATATTATTTCTATTTCTTATTTTTGGAATGTTGATTATACACATGCTGTATTTTCTTTGACCAAATAACAGAAATTTTCTTTTATAATATTTTAATTCTATTTTTGTCTTTTCAGACATAGCCTCATTTTCTTTGAGTACCTCTAATATAAGCTTGGTGTGAATACATTGCAGTAAGGTCTACACTGTCTAAATAGTTGTATTTTCAGATCTTTCCCTGAGTCCCATAGTATCTTACTGAAACTTTCACTTCAGAAGACTTGCAATTTTGAAAGTTCATTTTACTTAAATATTATTTTATGGGTGCCAGATTTGTGTGCTGTTCCCCCCCCCATCTGTGTTGTAGTTTTCTGTATTTTTTTTTCCCCTCTGGGAAAAGGGGGCGAGGGGGTTGCCTCCTCTGTGATATAGTCTTTTCTAATAATTTATTTTAAAAGAAATATTTCAATTGTTCTTCAGCTTTAGCACTATTGCCGTTTTATTTTATTTCTATTTAATTTTGTGACAGTACTCTTCATTTTCCAGGCAGGCCTCAAACTCAGTTTTATGCCCTGAACTGATCGATCTTCTGACCTTCCTGCCTTCTCTTCCTTATGCTAGGTGTGTGCTGCCATGCCTGGTTTTATGTTAGGGCTCAAACTCACTTCCTGCAAACTGGGTAAGTTCTCTATTGGCTGGGACCACACCCCCAGCCCTGGGCTTTATTCATGTATTTTAAAACTTTGTTTTTTTCTATTTGACTTCTCAGAAGCCTCAAAGCCAGGTGTTTTCTTTAGTAAGCTTTCATAGCTCTGCTTCCTTCCACTACGTTATGAGACTTTTCCATAAGAACATTGACTTTAATCTGGCACAGATCACATGGCAGGAATCATGGCGGGCAACATCCCCTTCGAAGTCCTCTACCTGTCTTTGTACTCTTGCACTTTTACAGAGACCGCTGCCTCAGCTTCCTGGGGTCTTTCCTTGGATCTTTGCTCTGTGAATTTTCCTGGAATCAAGTGTACACCATGTTCTTTATTTTGCTCCGCAGTTCCGGATTGCCGGCTTTTCCTCGTTGCATTTTTCTGGCATCATTTCAATAGTGTTTGTTGTTTTCTGGGGCTCGGCCTTGTCCTGCTCCTAAGTTCTGTAGCCAGTCCAGCTTGACATATACACCTTTCTGTTTGTTCCTCCTCCTCTCTTGGATGCTCAACAGTTTTTTCTTTCTCTCTCTGGGCTATATGTTGCTCCCCCTGACATTTTTGACTTGTTAGTTTCAATGCAAGTGGCTTCTTTTGTTACATCAGCACCTCCTCCCCATCCTTTTATTACCAGATTCTGCTTTGTGAAGCCAGCAGTCAAGAGAGGCTCTGTATTTTCCTCTTGGCAGTTTTGAGTTATGGAGTGTCATTCTGCTGGTGTATGTGTACCATCTAGATCCAACTTCTTGTCCCCTGGAAGGTACTCATCTGTAGCAACATTAGTGTCTTTAGATGCTTACAAGAGGGAGGCTGTTTTCTGCAAAGAATCCCACTGGGATAGGAGCCAAAGGAGCAATCCCAGGTTGTTTTTTAACTAATGCTATGAGAATTTCATACACCATATTTTGATTATATTTATTCCTCACTATGTGCCCCCATAACTTCTCCCAGACCTGTTTCTCCCAGTGTGGGGCCATCCACTGTGGCATGACTGAAATACCAAGAGGTACAATTTCAGACCCAAATGGGATATTTACACTACATCCCCTTCTAAAGCTCAGAGATCATCATAGAAGAAGGGGCAGAAAGGTCATAAGAACCAGAGGTCAGAGAGAACAGCAATGGAATAGTGTCTTGCAGACATAAGAAGACTGCTACACTCATGAACTCACCATAGCTGTTCACCATGGTAAGATCAAGGCAATCAACACGCTAGCATGCAACAGGAAGGAGGTCATGAGCCCCTCCCATATCTACAAGCTATGGATAGCTGATGACCTCTGGGGGAAGGAGTCGGTTTGCCTTTTCTGTACTTGCGGCCCAGGACTTATCTTCTTCTTACTAGTGTCCTCTGGATAGAGAGGCTAGTTAAGTACGAGAGTAGCATTTTTCTATGAGAATAAACATAAATATTTAGAAAACTGTTTGATACTATGAAAACTTAGTTACATAGTCGTGTTCAGTTTCCTCCTGTGATCTGTAACTTCCCCTTCCATGGGCTTTTAAAACTTGGTTCACAGTGTGTGTTCTTTTATGTGGAATGAGCCTCAAATCCAAACAGAGAACATTTGGTTGCAGCTATAACACTGGTGCCACTATTGAGCAGGTGGACATGGACACTTCTTACCTGGCAAATGGTTATCAGAGTTCCTAGGTTCTCATTTTCATAGCTGTGTAAGAGCTTTGATGCCTTTTTTTTCCCCCAGAAGCCTTTACACCTCCTTTTGGAATTATGAAAGCTATCTGGCAGGAATGAAGTTTCTAGCTCACATCCAGTTTTATTTCTCTATGTCAATCAAGATATAGTGTGTAGTGTCTTAAGGAATAGGGTTTTATCATGTAGTTCTGATGAGCAAACAAAAGACATGATAGGAACTTTTACTGTTTTGGAGACTTCTGGGCCTCACTAACCAAATAGTCATAAGAAAATATTCCACCCCGACCATGGGGTTTCCAGGAGCAACTTTATAAATACGAAAAGAAGGCTTTCGGGACCAAGTGCTGACTGCAGAGTCCCAGCGCATTCTGGAGCGGGGGCAGATAAACTCTGCCTGTCACCATACCCACAGCTCCTGCTGAGGGAATTTGCACAGCTACCCACCGCCACATCGAACTGAGCGAACAGACAACAACAGGGGTCCTTGAAGGGTAGATTCAGACCCTACCCAGAGAGGTGACAGGAGGCACAAAAACCCGAGTGCCACAACTGACCAGGAGCCATCTAATCGTGAACCACTGAAGCCATGGGCAAACGTCAGTGCAAAAAATTACATAATAATACAAAGAACAACATGGTAACTCCAGAAGAGAGTGGCGATCTTACAAATACAAAACCTGAACTGAGCAATGAAGAGGAAACAGAAGGAAGCAACACCAAAAATTCCTTTTTGATGATCATCAAAGCTCTCAAAGAAGATATGAAAAAAAGCCTTAAAGAAATAGAAGAAAATACAAACAAAAAATTGGAAGAGATGAACAAATCTATGAAAGAAACATGCCAGGAACTAAAAGCTGAAATAAAAGCTGAAATA
>PVIH01016693.1:0-19819 GCA_004025045.1 Sigmodon hispidus
TGCTGAGTAGTATTCCATTGTGTAGATGTACCACAGTTTGTTAATCCATTCTTCAGTTGAGGGACATCTAGGTTGTTTCCAGGTTCTTGCTATTACAAATAATGCTGCTATGAACATAGTTGAGCTAATACCTTTGGAGTGTGAATGTGCCTCTTTAGGGTATATACCCAGAAGTGGTATTGCTGGGTCCTTGGGGAGGATTTAAAGGGAAGAAAATGAAGGTGATAAATTATGTAATTAAATTATAATGTCAAAAATAAAAGAAGCATTTAAAAGATAAGAGAAGTCACTACCTATGCTTAACCTTTTGTCTTATTTTATTCTTGCCAATAAACTCCTTAATTAAGGATTGTTTATCCTCTTGGAATGATGATACAGAACATTCAGACATATTTGCTGAGAAAACTATGAATTATTATTTTTTATTTTATTTTTATAGAATAAGGTATCATTTCTTTAATCCATGTATCCCTTTGTTCAAACTCCCTTCCCCTTCCAGACCCCTCTTGGTCAGTCTTCAGCCTCCCTCCTCCTCATTCCCCCATTCCCTCCCCAGAAATGGCAAGAGGTCACAAGGTGGATCAACTCAGCATCCACTCCAGGTTAGTCTGATTTTTTCATCCTAATATCAAGACTGGGTCAGGTGTTCCTCCGGAGGAGATGGACTCCAAGTTGCCAGTCCAAGGTGCTTGGGATCCCAAGCTTTTCAGTGGTTGTTGTTTGCTGCTTGGGTGTTCTTATAATGTATTCATGATATTTGTCTGATTCTAGAATTAGAGGTATCACATAGCAGCCAAATGCTTAAGAAACAAGATTTCTGATGTTTTCCTACAGGAAAAAAGGAGAGGTCTCAGGTTTATGGAATGGACTGATGGTTTTCTGTTGAAAATCTTCACTAGAATCCATTAAAATTATTTCTGCTTGGAATGGCCTTTGTTTCATTTTTAAATTGAAAAGGGGAGTGAGAAATAGACACCTGTGTTCTCATGAGTTCCCTGGAAGTCAAAGAAGCCACATCCCTCCTGAAAACTGACTTCGTGCACACAGAAGCAGAGAAGCCATAGTGAAAACACAAATCAATGGTGATTTCAGAAGCTAGGAAACAGTTTTTCCTTCTCCTGAGAGGATATGTTAAACCTGTTGTATTAAATACATTTAATGAAAATTTATAAAGAACAGAACCACCAGGCAGGCTTATGTTTTCTTTGTGATAAACTAATAAGCTAGAAGAGAAGGTGTGCGTGCGATCTGCGCTTTTATTAGAGTGCACATTTATGAGACGGAGCTATCTGAAACCTTTAATCTGCAGACTTTATTTTCTCACCATGATGGAGTACTTAGTGATTTGTTGCTGTAAGATAATTGCCCATTAGCGTTTTTATTGATTTGCCTTTCTCAAGATGAGAGAAACACATGGAATTTGTTAGTAGTTTATTATTGAATCCCTTTGAATGAGGAATATTAAGAACTCGAGTCTTTATTAAACTAAGAATGTGCATGAAGTGATGCTTTGTGGAAATTCAAAGACTAGGAAGAACAATTTCACTCGTACCTCAGACCAGACTTTGGGAATCTTGTGGCCTGGCTATAAATTCAAGTTGGATGTCAATCATGATACTTCTTATTCTTATTCTGAAGTCATTGCATTTAGTGCACTGCTTCTTCAGCACCTCTAGGTATTAGTGAACTATTCTTATCTTCTAAAGCAGTTGCTACACAGTCACCAAAAATCAGCAAAGAAAAAAATCTTTCAGGTTCTTGAGTATTTCTCTAGCACAGAGCTTCTCTCTAACCCCACAATGGCTCCCTCTATCAAGATATCTATTTCCTTGTTCTTCCTTTCTGTCCCTCCTTCAACTTAAACATCCCATTCCATCATTGTCTCTTTCCACCTCCACTTGCCCCTTCCCCATAGTTCCAATTTACTCAGAAAAATCTTATCTATTTCCCCTTCCCAGGGGAATCCATGGATGTCTCACTTAGGTTCCTCCTTGTTACGCAGCTGCTCAGGGTTTGTGGATTGTAGCCTGGTTATCCTTTGTTTTATGTCTGAAATCTACTTATGAGTGAGTACATATTGGGTCTCTATTACCTCACCCAGGATGATATTTTCTAGATCCATTCATTTGCCTGTAATTTTTTTTAAAAAAATATAAAGTCTTTTTTATTCATGTATCCCCTTGCTCCCCATTCCTTCTCCCTGCCAGACCCTCCCAGTCAGCCTTTATCCTCCCTCCTCCCCCTCCCCATTCCCTTTCCAAAAAAGGTAAGAAATCCCAAGGTGGATCAGCTCAGCACCCACTCCATGCAGGACCGATTTCTTCATCCTAATCTCAAGACTGAGTTAGATGTTCCTCTGGGGAAATGGGATCCAAGGTACCGGCCCACACACAGAAACACAGTCTGATCCCTTCCCTCAAGGTTCCTTATACTGCTCATGTCAGTGGACAGTTACCTATCTTTGGATGGCTCAGTTCTTTTCCCTGATGGTTCCCAGGTGGCTGCTCTTGATTTAATGAACTCCCCAGAGGTCCATCCATCCATCACTGTGGGAATTTTCTTTCTAATCTGTGTTCTTTTGCTCACATAGACTCTCCTCCCTTATCAACTGGACCAGGAACTCAGCCCAGTGCTCAACCATGTAACTCTATTCATTGTTGTTTGTAAGTTCTGTGATGGCACTTATAGTGGCTATTCATTTGATTATAGGGGATGTGCAAATTTTAGAATGTCTTTTTTTTTTTTTTAACTGAGGAGTAGTCCATTGTGTAAATGTATCACAGTTTTTTAATTCATTCCTCAATTGAGGGGCATCTGGGTTGTTTCCAGTTGTGGCTATTACTAATAATGCTGCTGTGAACAGGGCTGAGTAGATGTCCTTTTTTGCTCTGTGAAGTGATTTTCTTTGCTTCGTAACTCTTCCACACTTGTATCTGTTCTGATGTCTTGCTGTATACTATGACTGAGTGGCATGTAAATGACAGGTTAAAGTATGGAGAAACATCAGTCCTTTCAGCAGAAAGCCACATCATAGCTTGATCTGAGAATTTGTAATATTTCTTCTAGTCACAACTTAACCACAAAAGATGATCCTTTTTTTTTTATCAACTTTATTTCATTATGGAATGGTTCCCAAGTGGCACTTGTAGTAGGTTTACTAAACTTTTCTTATTTAGTCCATAAATTATCACCCAGCAAAACAAATAGATTTCACTTAACTTACATATATTCATTTATTTAAAAGATTACTCAATGTGTTTATTTTATTGAGATATTAATATTATGAACATATATTCACATACAAACACAAACAGAAGAAATTTTAAAGATTGAAGAACATGATTCTATAAGCAGAATTTTAACACTTGTATTGTCTAAGCTTTTCCTGCTAATTTTTGCCATTTTCTCAAATCTGTATTTGTTCAGCCTGCTTTCTTATATAGCTCAGGCTCACTTTCCTGAAGATTACCCTGTTTTCAGTGGTCTGAGAGCTCATCTGTCAATTAACATTCAGGACAATATCTCATAGACATGGCCGTGTTCAACATATGTAGGTTCTCGACTGAATTTTCTTCTTCCCATGAGACAATAGGTTTTGGTAGCTGACAGTTACTACCTACTATCACAGTGTGTTTTCTAGTAATGTTTAACCTATGCAGTACTTTGGGATAAGTGAGTTAGAATCTTGGAGGTGTGCCTATGTCATTGCTATTGCAAATTTTCCTAACCATTCTAAGAACTTCCAAACTATACAAAAGCAGATTAGGTACTAAAGTTCAAATATGGTATCTTCTGTGGGAATGGGTAAACAGAAAGAGGAAAGGATGATAAGCAGAGGTGGGAGGAAGAAGAGGGAGGAGCCAGGGTTAAGGTGTTTCAATAGGCTCCATAAGACTGACCCATTGAAAAGATATTGTTCCTCTTGGAACAAAGGTTCAGAGACTAATTTTTAACTTTTATGTTTTAATAAACCTCCCTGTACCATACTTTTATGAACTCAATTGATTATGCATTTCCTATTTATGTGAAAATTCTATGCATGTTGGATTAGTAGTAAAGTCCAAATTGATTAAAGCCAAGATGATTTCAAGATGGAAATGGGATAGAACAGAAAGAAAACATTAAACTGAGAATTGTAATAATGGGGGAAATATAAAGGTTGCCTGGGAAAGTTTCCTACTCCAAAACTAAGTAAAGAATGTGATTTGGAAAGTGTAGGCGATGGGGGCTTGCATTGGAAATAACTGTCTTATCTGTCACTGTCATAAAATGTGAAACAGGATGGAAACTGTTATCTCAGATAAGCCAGAAGAATTAATGAATTCCAGGGCCTTAAGGCAGCCTTCATAATATGGCAACAATTATATTTCTTGGCTTGTCTATTAAGGTCACTTGTAATGAATGACAAGGCAAATTATTGAAATGTGCACATTTCTGACTACAAAAGTGAAAAGTTATCTAGTACAAGGTCATCTGAAGGTGTTAGAAAAATAATTAAAGCCTGAGTGAAAGTTGATGGCTAAAAGACAAAAGATCATTGGATACTATTTTTTTTTTTCTGATCTCAATAATCAAAATGTATATAACAGGTTTTGATGCTTGAGTTTCCTGGAGCTTGTCTTGATTCAACTGGCAATGAACTGCTAAAGCATGTAACAAATGGTCAGAAGTGAAAAACCATAAAAATAATTTCTAAAGAATTTTTTCATAAACGAAGAGTGCATTAACCTCCATAGGTTAAGATGTCTTATAGAAATATAATCTGAAATTTATCAAGAAACTAAAAATGTTTAAACACAACGTCTCCTAAGTTTACATGCCCTTTGGGAACTCACACTGTGAAATGTTGTAGCATAAGAAAGAGAAAAATATCACAAACAGAAACAGAAGAATTGAATATATGAATTCAGCTAAGATGATGGATTTCAATGCTGATGCATAAAGATTTCTTTAAATAATTATTTGTGTTTCATAGCTAGCTCAAGTTTCTTAAAGAATATACAATGATTCTAAGAAATTATCACCAGAACCAATTAACAAAGAGGAACAATATATATAAATTTTGTAATAATTCTTAGATAATAACTTAAAAAGTGATACCCTATGTTATCAAACAGAATTTGAAATTCCATTAGTTCTTCTATCAAATTAGCATATTGGAAACTGTAGGAAAGAATCCATCCTAACTGCTAGGCCTAAGGAACAAACTAAAATCATCCCCAAGGATGTTTTTGGTAATTTAGGTTTTTTTTTTTCTACTTTGAGTAAATCTTGGCAAGAACACATGATACAGAGAGCATGTCGGGGTTAGAGGACAGCATGTGAGAGTCCATTCTCTCCTCCTACCATGAGGTCCTGGGGTTAAACTTAATTCATCAGGAATGGTGGAAAGTGCTTTTACCTGCTTAGGCATCCTGCCAGCTTTGGAGTGAATTTTAAGATAAAAATGATTTTTTTCTCAGTTTATTTGAGAGGATAAAGAAATATGGGAATATTCTGCATATTTGATAAAAAATAGGATGAACACCATAACAGAAAAGATAAACTCCTACTTTGTATAAACCTCTGAGCAAATGCATCCTAAGCAAATGGAACTAGGAAGCAAGCAGGTGCATTATTCAAATAACTGCAAAAATATGCAAAACAACAGTAACTTAAAAGATTTAAAGGACAAAATCCATTTATACTAATTAATAAAATGATTAATCACCAGGAAATAAGAATTTTAAACATATACACATTGGATATTGGTGCACTAAATATTATGAAACAAGTAGATATAAAAATCTATAGATATAAATTATAGACCAATTTCAATCTAGCAATTGTGAATGATATCAATACCCTACTTTCATCAGACAAGTTATGATCTGGACAAAAAATAAACACAGACACATATGAAATAAATGACATGTTAGATCAAATGGAAAAAAATACACTTAGAGAACATTCCACTCAAACATTGCATAATAAACATTGCATTGTTGGCAACCAATGCATTCTATGAAAGGACAGAAAACAAGTTTTAAGGAATCAAGAAGAATTGAAGTCACGCCTGTACTCTGTCTGGCCACAGGGAAGTGAAACTAAAATCAATAACAAGACTACAGGCTATGCACAAATTCATAGAACTTTAGTAACACACTAATAAATGATGAGCAAGTTATCAAAAAAGATCAAGAAAGAGATATAAAGATTAAAATAATTAAATGAAAATGAAAACAAAACCTAAGAGATACCATGAAATAGTCAGAGAGAAGTGTATACCTGTATTAAGAAAAATAAATTCAAATACCATAAATAAATAATAATAATTTCGGTGTCTTGAAAAAGCAGACACTGGATGGTTTCTCTCTTCACTGTAAGCATTATTCCTTCAAGCAGTCTCTGCCTGAATGCAGAGCTGGGCTAGTAGCCCTCAAATGATATAGATCCACTGTCCAGTGGAGTAGGGCCACAGGTGCATGTAGCCATGACCTACGTTATATGTGAGTACTGAGGCCCAAATTCAAGTTCCCATAAGCAAACTACTGAGTCATCTCTTCAGTCTCCACTTTGCTCCTATTCACTATAGTTTTGAAGTTTTACCTAGAGCAGCAATAAGTGAAGGAAATAAGTGATAATCAAACAGAAAAAGTCAAGATATCCTTATTTGTAGATGATATACTACACTAAAAGACTCTAAAGATACCACTAGAAAGCCTTTAAGCCTCACAAACATTTTCAGCAACAATACTAATATATGTTGTACAAAATATCTTTTCAATAATTGTAACAAAAATATTGAGAAAAGAAAGCAGAGACTAAGCCATTTATACTTTCTTCAAAAAATGTGTTGGAATAAATCTAACCAAGACTTTGAAAGGTTTAACAATAAAAATTTCTAAACAGTGAAGAGAAAATAAAAAAGAAATTAAAAGTTGAAAAGACCTAACATGTGCATGATATACTCATAATAGCCTTATGAAATGCATCACCACGCACAATCAAGGCTTAAAGTAAATGTATTCTAAAATTTTATAGACTCATTTATTTTGACAAATGTTAAGGAAAAATATTTGTGGTCTCGCCAATAATGACAATGAGTTTTATACTATCCAATAGCTTGTCTAAAACTAGGTGCTAGGTTCAGACATGGCTGCATTTAGATTTAGTACTAAAAAAACTGACTGCCAATTATCTACCATGCATTGATAAAGGCACAAAAGAAAAGTGGATTTCTTCAGGCACCAGTCACAGAAAGTAAAAGAAAATACCTTGTAGACTATCTCAATTTATCTTTTGATATGTATATTATTTATTTATTCTCATTTTTTATTTATTAAAAATTTATGGTGATATCCATATTGGACCATCAAAATGTTAGCAGACCTATGTCGATAACAAAAAGTGTAGAATGATTCATGGCTGTGACTATTTCTTCTTTGCTACCTTTCCATCTCCCTCCTATTTTCCATTTTATTTTTATATTTTACTTGAATATTACATTTTGAAAGACTCATCCAAAAGTTTGTGGCTTGGAACATTTGGATTGTCAATTTTCAGGTCTTCAAAATTTTGTAAAAAGAAGTAAATTTTGGACAATGAGGGGGAACCTGAACTAATGTGCCTATGTTTAACAGTATCACCTGTAAAGTCATTGCTTAGATGAAGTTCAATTTTTCCATTTATACAGCAAGAAATACTATCATTTCTTTTTGCTAATGATTGAATTAGTCCTTAGAATGAAGAGAATCTTTATAATGTCTTTATAATGTCTTGTATGTTCAGTATATTAACAGGCCTTCATGGGAGTCAACCATATAAAAAAGAGATGATAGAGTAAACAGCCAATCTAGTCTCTACAGTTTTAATAAGGAGTTGGAGATAACACAGGAATACATTAAAATTAAACTTATTGATTAACAGTATCTATGTATCATTTTACAGAAACAACAACAAAACCCCCAAAAGTTACAGTGCAATAAAAAAAGATCTTTATAACAGCTAAACTAAAGCTTTATTTTTGGAAACTGCATTCAGCTATGTGTCATTGAAAGAGGCCTTAACCTTATAAGGTTAATCTTATGTTCTTATTTGGATACAAATATGAATTCACATATTTCTGTCATATTTGTATATTAGGAAAGAGGTGAGTAGAGATGAAATGTTTCATGAATTCTCCATAATACTGACATAGAAATGGTCAGAACAAAGGTTTGGTGTCTTCCTTGCTTCTTAATTCTTCAACAAGTAAATTGGTGAATATTTCATTAGGAGAGAAAAAGTGATTTTTAATTGCATTACATTTTGTGTATTTTAATACATTTTATTTTATTTTATAGAAAACCATGTATATTTATGCCAGAATATTTGATATTAAAGCATAGGAAGCAAGATATTTAAACAATATAGTGAAATAATATTTACTGACTCATAAGAAAATAGACACGTTAGGATTAAAAGACTTTAAGAGACTTACATTTCCTGCTTAGTCTTTAAGTTCTGAAATACTTGATAAATTTTTCTTTCCAATTTAAAATGTTTACTTTTTTCATTGTCAATTATTACTATGACAATATGCAACTTTATGTACTTAACGTATAAGGGTGTTTTGTCTGCATGTACAGTTGCTCTCCAGAAGAGGGCAGCAGATCCTATGGACTACATCTATAGATGGTTGTGAGCCATCAAGTGGGTGCAAGGAATTGAACTAAGGACCTCTCTGAGAGTAGCTACTGCCCTTAAGAGCTGAGCCTTTCTTCAGCCTGTAAATATGAATCTTTAATTCTGAGATTAATTACAATTCATTAGAGCTGTTGACTAGTCTGTCTATGCTAATCCTTGAGAATTCTCATGGGAAATATTATGTAAAATTTTCTCAGCGGAAAAACCATTGTATCGTTAATACTCTAAAGTATATATTTTCTTTTTATTAGTTGTTTTATATTATTATCAAATTAAATTGTATAAGAAAAAATGTTAACCTTACAAGTGACAGAGGATTGATCTCTAAAATATATAGAGAACTCAAGAAACTCAAGCCCAAAATCCTTAATAACCCAATTAAAATTGGGGTTCAGAACTAAATAGAAATTTTCAGCAGAATTAAAAGTGGCTGAAAGGCACCTGAAAAAGTGTTCAACATCTTTAGCCATCAGAGAAATGCAAATCAAAACAACTTTGACATACCATCTTACACCTGTCAGAATGGCTAAGATTAAAGACACAGACGAAAGTCTTTGCTGGAGAGGATGCAGAGGAAGAGGAACACTTCTCCATTGTTGGTGGGAGTGTAAACTTGTTCAGTCACATTGGAATACAGTATGGTGTGGTGGTTTCTCTGAAAACTGGTAATCAATCTCCCCAAGGATCCAGTAATATCACTCTTAGACATATACCCTAAAGACACACATTCACAACCCAAAAGCATTAGCTCAACTATGTTCATAGCAGCATTGTTTGTAATAGCAAGAACCTGGAAACAGCCTAGATGCCCCTCAACTGAGGAATGGATTAACAAGCTGTAGTACAACTACACAATGGAATACTACTCACCAGTAACAAAAAATGATATTCTAAAATTTGCAGACAAATGGGTGGATATGGAGACTATCCTCCTTAGTGAGGTACCACTATCCCAGAAAGAGAAGCAGGGGTTGTACTCACTCATTAGTGGACTTAAAAAAAAATAAAAAGAGAGAGATGTCATTGTACATAAGAACTCAAGGCTAGAACATAGCTAAATGACACAATGCCTCACTTCTGCATTGATGGCCTTGGCAGAGGTCTGCGTGAGGAAAGACTTGTTTTCTTTAAGGGTCTGGCCACAGGTAATTTAATTATGCTTCATTAAGTAAATGAGCAGCATGAATGGGCGGTTTTGTTATTGGGGAGATCATAAGAGTTGGCATGATTTTGAGATATCTGATATCTGAGCTGGATGGGCTGCATGATGCAAAAACCCCAAATAATGAATATCTATATAAAAAAAGAAAAAAGAAATACTATAATCAATATCAGCATTTTACTGGCTTTGTAACTTTTAAACACTTTGTTTATTTTTCAAGTTTTATGGAATCATATGATTTGTATTTGTCTTAGTTTTTTAAGTTATAGTAGAATTCTGTAGTAAGTCCATATTTTCTTTTGTTGCTTTCTGTTATTGCAGTTTTTTTTTTTTAGTTTGGAGTGTTTTATTAGTATTTCAAGCAAGTTACAAAATATGCATTTGTCAAAATGATTTATTAAATTTAGGTTTAATTTTGCTATCTAAAAACTCACCAGTTTTTTCATAATCTTCAATTGATCGAAACAAATTTATAACATATGTCCTTATGATTTGCTGGAATTTCATTCATATCTGTTATAATGTTTGCATTTCAATTTCTAGTTTTATTGAAGTGGGCTTTCCCTCTTTTTGTTTAATTTGGTTAAGAATTTGCCAGTTGTATTTGATCCTTAAAAAATTAATTAATTAATTAAAAAACTAAAAGCATAAAAATTATTCATTTGTTTAGATATTACTTATTATTGTTTTCAAGATAGTTATCTCTATGTACCCTGTTGTCCTAAAACTCTGTCTATAATAGGCTGGTCTGAAACTCAAAGATCTCTTTGGATGCTCACAATCAAAAATATAAAAATTATTTTTCAAATTTTATTTTACTACATAAAATCCACGATTTCTGAAATAGTATCTGATTTATTCAGTATTATATACGTACATCTGTAATAAACCTTAAATATTTGTCAATATCTGTTGAATGAAAGTAAAATTAGTGTTTATGAATAACTTGAAATTAGTTTGATGGCAAGGGAACAGACTGTTATCCACTTTCTGCCTTTCATCCTATATACATTTTGAGTTTATAAAATTTATCAAGAATAAATTTAATTCATATACTATTAGAACAGTTTGAATAATCAACATCTTACAGAAATTCACAGGAAGATGATATCTTCTCAAGCTATCATCAGGTTGATGATATGTTCATATAGAAAGACCCCAAGACACTTTTTATTATTCAGTAATAATAATAAAAATAATATTAATAAAAATATTAATTAGCAATATTAATAAAAATAATAAAATAAAATATATTCAGTAATGGGTCTAGCAAAACTGACTCTGGGTACAGTGTTATAGATTCCCTCAATGTGTACATCTTTGTACATGTGATTTTCAAGGCAAAACTTGGAGAATACAATCCCTACCTATTGGGGTGCATCCTGGTTCTGGTCAAAGCTTGAGTTGCCTCTATGCTCAGGGTTCTTCTTTTCCTCTTGGGGCAGGGAAAGCATGGTACAGAAGCAACAATACAGCCTCCAAAGACAAGTTGAAACAAGCAAATCCAATTTTATTATTTAGAGGAAAACCTTAAATACCCTCCACCACCCCCATCACCCTTCCCACCCCACCCCATCCATGGTCAGTTGAAGAGGCTTTACTTTGCTGGCATTTGCAGCTTCAGACTGCGGTTTCTTGCTGGAATGTTGTATCTAGACCGTCCTCCTCAAGGCGCCAGGCTCAGACCCAGGCTGTCTTATATAAAAGTGCATAGAAGCACGTGTTTTAAGGCACTAGTTATCACCAGTTTACACTGGTGAGGCGGACAGGCTTGTCTTTGGGACCATTAGAAGCAACTAGACCAACCTTGAATCATCTCAGTCTATTCCTAAGAATAAATACAAATACAAATTTTCAGTTCAGTTACATGATATGTACAAGGAATGGTAATATATGTAGGAAGGAATGCTTCATGGTTATGCAGAATGAATGTCTTGCAAAGCATGTCAATATTAATATGCTATAAAGATTATTGTGACTGTCTTCTGTAAGTTTCTTCTTAATGAATGTTTGCAGAGATTAAATTGTTAATCTTACATTCTTCTGTATTTTCCACCATTTCTCCTATGTTTAACACACAAATAAACTCTCTCATATCTGATGCACATTTTCCTTGGGTTGTCGTCCTACCAGGTTTTATACAGTTTATTGCATTGACTCTTGGAATCAAGTGTTTACTGTGAGATTGGTCCACACTGGGCATTGTCCTAGCTTCTGGAAACAAAGCAGGGAATAAAATAAAATTCTAACTTAAAAAAAAATCAGTGTAAGACAAGAGAGACATAAACAAATCAATAAGTGTGTTATTTATGTGCATACATTTTAACAAGTTTTATAGAAAGTACATGCCATGACATAGCATGAATAACCACTCATCAACATTTAAGGACCAGAAAATAATCAATAAATGTCTTTAATATTAATGGATGCTGTACATAAGAAAAAAATCAGTGATCCAGATAGAACATAGCAAGAAAATATTTTTGTAGGATGGTCAAGAAGGTGTTATTAAGAAGGAATATTTGAGTTTGCAACAGATCTGTGGAAAGAACATTTTAGGAAAAGAACATATAAACCTAATAGAAAAAGTAATATTAAAAATCTGAAACTGAAGAGGAATTAGTCTGCCTCTAGAAAAGTCTGTGTTACTAGGGATGGATCTCAATGGAGAGAGAAGAAAGATATCTGAATAAAGAGGTCCAGAGGCCTTAGTTGATTCATGAAGGTCAACACAAGGCATGTAATTTTCACTATGCATAGATGGAAGGTAAAGAGCTGTGATTGAAAGGAGGCAAATTCAGGCTTACTGGTTTTTTAAATGTGTCCACCAAAGCTGAAAATGTATCCTCCAAGGGAAGTTCAGAAGCCAAGTAGAAGCCAGTTAGAAGTTACTGGACACTCCAGATAATAGTTTGGGGCTTTGGCTTTCAGTATAAATGGAAATGGGATATTAATCAATGAGGTTATATTTTGAAAAAAAAATAAAAAGAAAACAATTAAACTGAATTGGATTAAAAGTAAACATATTTGGAAAGTAACTGGATGCAGAACAAAAGAAAAAGTGAACAAAGGCAACCCTAAGGCCTGAGCAGGTCCTTATCATAAGCATCTAAGGTGCTTTTATGCAGAGTGTAGGACTGTATTGTGTATTTGTTTTTGCCATAAAGAAAAACATTTAATTGAGGTGGCTTACAGTTTCATAGGTTTAGTCCATTATCATCATGGGGGGAAGTAATGCAGCATGCAAGAAGAGATGGTAAGAGCTGAGAATCCTTACACCTTGATAGCATGCAATATCACGGGGTCTGTGACCCAGTGGGAGTCGTTTGTGTCTCCTTGTTACATAAACATAAGAGAACTCAAAGCCTGTACCCACAGTGACACACTTCCTCCAACAAGGCCACATCTTCTAACAGTGCTACTCTTTTGGGGGGCCATTTTCTTTCAAACCACTACACCTTCTTAGCCAATACTTTTCTTAAGTGGCATTTCTTTAATTTATAGCAGAAAAAGGTTTTGATCTGGAGTTCTTCTGTCTGCCATCTAACATATCCTTGTTGCTCTTGATCTTTTTTTTTTCTCTTTCTATTTTTTTTATTATGAATAAAGTCACACTATCCACGTATATCCTTATTCAAGTTCCCTTCCTTCTTCCACCCACTCCTGTCACTCTCTTTTCTCCACATCTCCCCATTCACAGAGCTTAATACTTGAAGCAAAACATAGAACTTGTTATATATCACTTAATAATAAAATAATGCTCTTTTTCTTCTCAAGTCAGTGTTTGAAGTTGTGAAAGTTGAAGGCAGATTAAAAACCCTTTGCTCTCCTGGTAACTGTGTTGATCTACTGTCCTTTGCTTGGCTTCAAAGCATTGTATCTCTCAGGAAATTGTTGTTGAGAACAGTACTGTTTGCTATCATTCCTTGCTCTGGTATAGGACTTTAGAATATATTTCATTTGAGATGGAATCCTAACACTTAAAAATGGCTTTAGTATATTAATTGTGTTTTCTTTATTTTTATAGTCTGTCAGTATGCCAGAGGTAAAATATGTATCTTGGTTCTAATTGATCCTCAAATGGCCATATTGGCTACAGCACAAGACCTTAGATGGTGGTAAATTTATTATTTAATGATTTAACCTCAGTGTCTTTCTTGAAGCTTTGTAGAACATCATTGGACTATAATTGCTACCCTTTATATATATACATATATGTGTAATGCATTTAATTTTTAGGCTTTCAGGCACATTTTTTTCATTCAGATATCCAAAAAGCACAGTTATTTAATGACTTGATAACACAGAACAGTTTTTCTAGTATTCTGGAATCCATCTGTATTGCAGTAATTTGAGAGTATGAAGGAATTTTCCCTGTTTGAGATGCTACTTACAACCTGGAAGGAATGATTGGTGATGAGTGTTTTCAGTCATAACATATACTTAATGAGCGTATCCTTAAAATGCCCTTGATATACCTAAGAGACCTTCACACAACTGTCTGTTGTCTTCGCACTTTGAGGCTTTCTTGAGTTGATTATTTCCAGCAGTATCCATCGTACAGTCAGATGGCTCTGAACCAAGCAGGAAAAGAACAAAAGCTAGGAAAAAAGTCATGGTTTGGGATGAACATGGGAATAAAGATTTATTGACCTAAAACAAATAGAAATATATAGAATGTATAAGAATTTTCCTTTAAAATTTAACTACTGAAACCTAGTTTCTTTCATTTTATAGTTATTCTGCTACTCTTCACATTAGCAAATTATTAATTAGTACTTTAGTAAGAATACTTAGAATCTACTATTTTCTGCCCAGGATGGTCCTGAAACACTGATTCTAATGTGATCCTAATATATATAATATTGATGCATTTAATAGTGTGTATGCATGTGTTTTGTTTGTTTATGTGTTTATCAATAGAAAATGACACCATCTATTGGACTGATATGGGCCTTAATAAAATAAGCAGAGCTAAAAGAGACCAGACTTGGAAAGAAGACATTGTCACCAATGGCTTGGGCAGAGTGGAAGGAATAGCCGTTGACTGGATTGCTGGTAAAAGCTATGGCTTATTCTTGTTTTCATTCCACAATTATATTTTGTAGGCATTTGTTCTTATTTAAAATATTTCTGTTTTTTTTTCTAACATTTTAAAATGTTCTTTCTAGCCAAAGGGATAAATACTCTCTTTTGCATTTGGTTCAACTTTTTCTATTGCCTTTGGATAAGCATTTTCATGTAGACGTAGAATGTGTACTGCTAAGTTTGCTCAATTCTCCAGAGAGTTCCATGTGGTAAACAAAGTGTAAGAAGTTTTCTTTTGCTTAATTTCAGTATAAAGATGAAACATTCTGAACAGCTGAAAATTTTCTACTTTTGAAAAACATGTCAATATATACTACCTAGTTTAATCCAGTAAAATATAAGCTTGAGATTTTATGTCTCTATGAATTAGGTTAATTACAGATTAGTTCAAATACACAATCAAAGGAAGGAAATAAGCTCTTAGTTATGTGAAGCCTCAGAAACTTAATTTCAAGCATAACTGAAAGATACTTCTATTACTCCTAACTTATTTGTGGACATTTCTGTTTTTCTCCTAGGCAACATATATTGGACAGACCACGGTTTTAATTTAATTGAAGTTGCAAGACTCAATGGTTCTTTTCGTTATGTAATTATTTCCCAAGGCCTGGATCAACCAAGATCTATAGCTGTGCACCCAGAAAAAGGGTAATTTTTAGATTTATATATATTTTCTGGAACTGAACTGTATTTGCTTAAGTTATATTAGGAAAATCTAGACAGTAACCTTATTGTAACTATAATATTTATGTACAAAATAATAATAGTTTTCACATAAAAAGTTTACTTTAATTTTGAAAGTACCCTTTGGAAAAATTTATAATTATCATGAACTTAAAAATTATTTTTCAAATTACTTAATAATTACATTTATTGTATTTTGATCAATCTCATGCCCTGTTTTCTCTCTTATCCCATACCAATTCCCAATGAACCCTTTCTTCACAGCAAGACCTGTTGCTACTTTCTACATTTTTACTGAATTTTTGTTACCCAGTGAATTAAAATACATTTATTTGAATGTATATAACAGAGGATGATTTATAGGATCATGTGCAAGTTACAAGTTAATAAGCCACTGGAAAATAATGACTAATCCACCCCCACAGCCATTAACTGAGAGGTAGTGTCTAATGATACTGTACCTAATCCGTGATAATATGTTCATGGATCCATCTGTGTAGCTCATGTGCAGTTAACCACTTCTCTGTGTTTAAGGCATATAGACAGAATTGGCTGCATGTTCAATATTAAGTGAGTCAAGTGGCAATAAAAAAGATTAAATATTGACATATTTAACTTTAAAAAAATTAGTTCATTACCTAGGGTTTTGATAATGTCCCATTCTAAGAAGTCTCTACTAGCTTAGTTTCTATAAGTAGGAAAGTTTCTGATTTGCCAGGTTCAAAGAGACATTATTTTTAGGAAGAAAGTATAATTCCTTTGATTGTTTTATTTTTCTGGTCCTTCTAATTCATTTTTCTTCATGAAATATTTTTTTTCATTTGTTTATTTTGTTAGTCTATTAATTATGCATATTAAAATGTCATAATGATAATTCACAAATGCACATAAAACATTGTAGTAATCTCCACCTCCTATTATTTTATTTTAACCTCCTCTTATTTCTGGTAATCTCTTCCTCTTTCTTGTTAGTAACTATTCTTGTATGACAGCTCTTAGGGTGGGTTTACACAATGAGTCTCATTAGGTGTACTTACAGGAATCAGAATCAAGGGTTATTTACTAGCATGTGGACATCTTATCAGACACTAGTCTACTGAATAAACTTTCTCACTTCAACAAAGAACTTATATATACCTACTCAGTGTAGGATGGTGGCTCTTGAGCTGCAGACTGCAGACCCCTTAATAAGTATAAACTACCTAAAAGCCCTCTGGAACATGATGGGTAGAGCCTTCTGAGTAACTTTCCATCTCTGCATTAGAAACCTCTAGAACAGGTGTTATGTGGGTAATTGGTGCTGCTGAGAGTACAGAATGTGCAGGAGCCACGACATATCAAAGACAGAAAACTACAGTGCCCTCCTCTCTCTATCTGGCTCTTACACTCCTTCTGCCTTACCTTTCAAAATGTTCCATGAACCTTAGGGGGGTGTGTATAGTTGGTCCAATTAGGCCTAACCATTATGTCATTTATTCTCAGCACTGTTTCCATTTATTAGTTTGTGTAATGATGTGATAACCACCACCCATAGAAAATGAAAAACAAAAACAAAGGAACATTTATGACCAAAATTGACAGCATTACTAATGTATGGACATAATCATAAATATTTAGAAGTCAATTTGAAAGACACATTATGTTCATTTACCAAAACAAATTCAGGAGCTTCCCCACTAAGGACTATATCCTTTTCTGCCTTTGGACAGATTTATAGTACCAGAAATAAATTTTTGTCTCTGAAGAGGGCTTTGAAAACAATCAGAAAGTGGTTGTTTATCCTCCAAAGAGTCAAACTACCAATGCACCAATGGACACATTATGCCTGGCAGGTCATTATTGTAGCATAACGAGTTCATAGCTGACCATAATGACATTTCTGTCCCAGCAGCCTGAACAGCATCTTTTAAAACGGTGAAAGCTAGCTTTCAGGGAGTAATCTTCCAGCTAAGTTTCAGCTTGGTTTCTCTATATCATGCAGCAAATACATACCATATTTTCAGCAATAACATCTTATCATCTAATTATTGTGAGTTACAAAGAACAGTAACAACAGCCTGTATTGCTTTGGGGACCACCTAAATCTTTGGTGCTGGCACTTTCATTTAATAATGTTATTTTTTTGGGGGGAGGGGAGCAGCATTATCTATTCATTCAAAAAACCCATTCAATTTCTTTTTTACTTTTAATTTTAATAAATTTACAAAAATTGTTTTTCATATATCTTTTGTACCAACACTTATTTTTGTTCACCTTTTTTTTCTTTTCTTCTTCATGTCTCTCACTTTGTATCTCCAACTAAATTTTTCCAGCCCCAATATTTTCAAATTATTTTTCTGCTATAGGCCTCTTTACAGCTTCTATTGTTCTGTACATTGTCCTACATAAATATCATATAAAAGTTAGAAACTGGATTCCACACATGAGAAAGAACATGTGGTATTTAAGTTTCTGAATCTGGGTTATGTCACTTAATATATTTTTGAATTCTGCAATTTTTGTAATTTTATATTTTTTATAAATAAAGTAATTTGTGTACCTATTATATTTTTTTTCTGTTCTTCCATTGATGGACCTCTATCTAGGTTGATTTGTTTGCTTACAATAAACATAAGTGTGCAGGTATCTCTGTCATAAGACCTGGTGTCTTTAGGCTATGTGCCCAAGAATAACATAGTTAAGTTATTTGGTAGATCTAGTTTTAGTGTTTGGAGAAGCAACCACATCGGTTTCCATAGAGGAAATCTCTCACCAAAAGTAAATAAGCATTCCACTTTCTCCACATCCTCACCATTTGTTGTCATTTGTTTTTGGGGTAGTGGCCATTGTGATTATAGTGAAGAAGATTTTTTTTTTTTGATATGACCACATTTATTTGATTTCAGAGTTCTATGGCTGGTTTAGCATATACAAATCGGTAAGTATAATCCACACATAAATAAATATAAGGACAGATATTACATTTTCATCTCAGTTGAAATACAAAAGACTTCTGACAAAGTTTAACATCCATTCATAATAAAAGAGACCATGAAGAGGTAGAATGTATCTCAACACAGTAAGACTGTAGATATCAAACTCGTGCCAACAAAACACTAGATTGATGGCATTTCCTCTAAAATCTGGAGCAAGACAAGGCTGCCTATTCTCTCCATTCTTACTTAATATAGTACTTGAGTCTTAGTTAGGGCAAGAAGCTTAATATTATTCTGAAACACAGACATATAGACCAGTGAAGTAAGAGCCTACAAATAAACTCATATAGTTACAATCATATCATGTCTGACAAATGTCTAAAAGGCATACATTAGAGAAAAATAATTTCATTGACAAATGCTTATGGAAAAAGTGAATTTCTACATATAAATGGATTTAATCTAATACATATTTTATATTGTACAAAATCAATTTAAAATAAATCAAACACCATACTACAGCATCCAACACTATGGAATTTTCTAGAGGAAACATTGATAAGACACATCAAGTTTTAAACTTATGAAAGGATTTGCTGAATAGGAATCTAATAGTAAATACCAGAGGAATTCTGGTTTACATAGTGAGTTTCAGGGTGGCCAAGGCTACTTAATTGGACCCTAGGCATATATAAAAGCATGAGAAAAATTTTTTCTCTAATCTAAGCATTAGAAAGGGAATAAACACCCAGGATTTATAAAGGATTGCAGAAATTAAACTAATAAAAACCCATATACTAGCTAATAAACAAATGTGTTAATGATCTGAATAGACAATTCTCAAAATAAAAACCACAGTCAATAAATACGTGAAAACAGGCAGGAGATTCTTTAAATGGTTTTAATTTTCATTTCCTTAATGAGCAACAGTGTTAAGAAATTAAAAAAATATATTTTTGGATATCTGTGTTCCTTATTGTAAAAACTATTCAGTTTCTTAGCCTATATTTTATAGAGTTGTTGGTTTTCTATTTGTTTTTTTATATTATGAATATTAGTACTTTATCAGATATATATCTGTAAAATATTTTCTTCTCTTTGACTTCTTCATGTTGAAGGTCTCCAGTGCTCATTTGCTTTATGTGGTAAACCTTTCTTCTAAATTTTACATTTTTATGTCTGACTGTATCAACATTTTCACGTGGAGCACTTATAAGTTTTATGTTTAAGATTATTACAGCAACATTTATCACTCCATATATAAACCCTTTGGATTTCTAGAATTTAATCGGTGTGTTGATAT
>PVIH01016693.1:19919-44739 GCA_004025045.1 Sigmodon hispidus
AGAGAGAGAGAGAGAGAGAGAGAGAGAGAGACAGAGAGAGACAGAGAGAGACAGAGAGACAGAGAGAGACAGAGAGACAGAGACAGAGAGAGAGAGGAAAGGGAGAGATACAAAACTGGCAGCTGCAGTAGATTAACTGTTAAAGGCAGGGAATCCTGAAAGGTAGTCCCAGTGAAGCAAGACATCCCGAAGACAGCCCCCATGGAAGGCTGAGCTCCAAGACAGCTTTCTGAGTCCAGAGAGGAGCACTAGTGAGTGAGTGAGACTGGATCTAGATGCTTTCACGTAACTCCTGGCCTGTGCATTTCTCAGTATCTGCATGGCCTCATGATGAAAATATTTCTAGTTTTTATCCCCTTCCTTTCTCTTGGATACTTCCCACAATTGACTGTCCTCCCAAGAATTTACTTTATATTTCTTGTTTTCAGGAGCACTTTGGTTTTTGGTTCTCCCTGTGGGTTCTAACTGTGCCATGAGCATCTTCACTGACTCTCTTTGTTTCCAACATAATAGGCTTTTCTCTCCCCCTTTTTAATTTGATCTGATCTCAATTGGTGTCAGTCAGTGAATTATTGTCTTATCTCTTTCAAATTCCCTTTAGATTCTCTGTTGCTGTACCTTATTTTACCCCACCCCTACTGACTGCTTTTCTTAAGTTGGAACTCTTTCAGTGATATACCTAAATGATTGAAATATTGCTTTTTGCTGGTTAGACACAAGCCATGAGGCATCTCTTCTACTCTCAAATGCTTCTATTTTTCTCTGTAGACATTTGTAAGATTCACTCTTTCATTCCATTTACATTCTATGAGCTTATCAGTGACTTTGCAAGATGTCTGGAAATAGTTTTGACTTCCTAACTATTAGTTCTTAATGTAAAATTTACATTTCAGTTTATGAATTGAGAACATTTATATTTATAACAACATTAGAAAATACTTTGTGTAGCTCCACTTTTTGTCAAAACCATTTTATAAAGAGGCACATGAAGGAATATATTTTCCATGTTTTCAGCTAGGAATGATTTATATGAAACATTATTATTTGCAAACACCAATAACAAGAGTCCCTCTACACATTAGCATGCATGTATTTATTGACTTGATTCCAGTAGAAAAGGAATTAAAATGAAAAGTTTATGAAAACCACTCAAAATCATTTCCAAGTAATATTAACTTAGAATTTTAAGAGCAAAAAATCTATCTTATAAATAAAATATAGCATTTTACAAATTTGTTTGAAATTAAAACATGGCAGATGATACTGTCTAGGGAAGGGGGAACCATAACAGAGTAAATTAAGTAAATTCAAGATATAAATGTGCCATGTAAAGTAGACATAAAACCTACTTTTGAAACAAAAGAGACTTAATATCTTTTTAAATGTAGCCTAATGCAAAACAGGAACCACCTAGGAATTTAGCTTCTCTTGAAAAGTCAACTTCCTCCTCCTGGAATATTTTACATTTTGGCAGCCTCTTAGAATTAGGCAGAATTGAATGTAATAATCTTTTTTTATACTGAAAAGTCATTTATGGAAAATCATAGCATGACATAGAAATCTATGGATACCATAAAATTGAAAGATCATTCAAACCATAAAATTTAAGTAAAATTTTGCATTGCATTCTTTTCTTAGGTACTGAGATATATATTACCTGTATTGATTGAGCATTATATCTCTAAGATTAATTATATATAAATATATCATTTTTCATATTAGTTTAACAAATCATCTGTTATCCACAAATATTTTAGTAAAGCATTGAATTTTATTTGAAACTGTTTAATTTTTCTGTGATGAGATAGTATTTCCTGTGCTAAATTTACTATATAAGTTCTCTACAGTTCATTTTCTTAGCCATATCATTCAACATGACAAGCCTTCTACAGCTGTAAATCAGGTCCTCATTTTGGGACATAATCCCAGCACTGGAGTGTTACAGTTCTGTTTGTGTTTTATGTTCCTAAAGGTTCTGTCTAGTTATCTCTCTACTTTTAGTAATCTTGGGCTTCCATTTGTAAGGTACTATTTAATTTTGGTCCATTCAAAAATCTCTTGACCTTATTGAATTGATTAGTTAATTAACAGCAAAATCATCACCATGCAGTTATATTTGGCTTTGCATAGCAGGGTATCATTTCAGATCTCTCTCTCTCTCTTTCATTTATTTCTATGTTATATGCATTGATGTTTTGCCTGCATGGATGTATAAATGTGCAAGATTCCTTGGGACTGGAGTTACAGACAGTAATGAGCTGCCATGTGGGTACTGGGAATTGAACCCAGGTTCTTTGGAAGAGTAGTCAATTCTCTTAATGGATGAGCAATTTCTACACCTCCCCCTGTCACTCTTATATGTGAAAAAATTATATAGAGACTACCTGTAGAATAGTTTTTCTTAAAAAAAAAAACATTAATCCACAAATTGTATCAACCTCATCTTAGCTTCTTGCATAGAAGCATCACAAACTGAAAATAAGAAGGGGCTGCTACTACTACTAATAGTAATAAATAGGATAAGCTCTTTGGCAATACTAAGCTTGTACTTGCTCATGCTATTCCTCACAATCTCTCATTTTATTTGTAGACATTACTTGTTATACTCAGTTTAGCTCAGAAAAACCAATAATTAATATAAAATTATTAGCACTAGCAAAACAGTATACAACACAGATGATGGTAAATGCTTGCATTTGTTTCCCGGTTTGTCTATTGTTTGATCATATGAATAGAAAATATTCAGTTTTAGAGCCATCATTTCCACAGTTGTGAGAATTAGGGTTAAAAATGTGAAACAGCATACTTCTACTACTTCTTCTGAAAGGTACACAGAATGGTACCATCTAATTGGGTGTTTATATTATTATCCCTCAGAAACTTAGTGGAAAAACCAAGATAGGCAGCTGAGAGAATTCCAAACAGACAGCATTCCCCAGCTTCTTCATAGATAGACTTTTGGTTTCTTTTTGCTTTGTAGACATTTTTACATTATAGAGTTACTGGTACTTGAGTATGGAAGGAGTCTGGCTTCTCACTACCCTCAAGGGCATAGTGTTTGTAACTTAGCTATTATCTGGTTTCCTTTCATCTTTTAAGAGCTTAAGGGCCCATGGAGAGCATGGGGGCCTCTGTGCTCACTGAACTTGAAGAGGACGTTATGATTTACCAATACAATATACATTACACTGTTCATTTAAAATTATGCTTTTATTCTCATCACGTGTATTTGTAAATGAATTAGCATCAAGTAAAAGATTTATTATTTGCATTTCCCTCCCTATTTGAACATGTTCAAAATGATCAGAATGACTCTTTTGGGTGGCAGAATGTCTCCATTGTAGTCCATCAGTGCCTGCCTTTTATCAGTCATGACATTTGGAGAATTAAATAACATCATATATTTGTTCACCAGTTAATATTTTTAATATAGTGACAGTATCACTTAAAAGTCTTGACTTTATTATATAGATATTTTTATGTCCCATTAACCAGTTTTATACTGATAAAATATTAGTTAATTTCCTACTATTTTTTCTTTCTGAACTATAAAACTTGTAAATATGAATGACAATGTCTTCAGGATTCTGTTACCTAAAATTCTAGTCACACCTCTTTCATTATGTTCTTAAATACCAACACAAATATTTTATAAAGCTTGTTTAAAAAGATCATCTATTAAAATAGTTAAAAGTAACATGTGTATATAGAATGTACATATTTTATGTAGTTTAAGTTTTGGAGGTTAATTAACAATGCAAATACAAGCAGATTTTCTTTACGTCTCTTTTATGAAACTTAACAAATATCTTTTCTTGATTTATATTAACTTGTATATGAATCTTCACAAGTTCTTCTGTTTCTTTAAAATTTAGTTTTCCATAAGTTGAAAGCTTGTGTGTACATAATTTCAACTTTACAAACGTATTTATCTAAAATTATGTTTTTCTCTGATATATAAATACTGAATTTATGAGTGTATGAATGAGTAAAATTATGAATGAATCTCTCTCTATGTACATTGCTTACATTCCCCTTTTCAATATGTTGTGTCCCATAAATCTTTAGCTTCTCTTTCTGGATTACATGTTTTTCACATCAGTTTCTGAAATTATTAAAGCAAGATACTTTATTTTGTAAGTGAGAAACCACATGTTAGGATGGTATCTCACACAAATTTTTAAAATTTAAATTAGAATACTTAAATTTAGGTATTTAAGTTAAGGTTGGTATTTATGTTAAGGTTGAAAGTTACAAATATTGGGAATAGATTTATAAATTAACTAATACTTGATTTAATTTTTAAATATTGTAACTATTGGATGCTATACAATTCTGAATAAAACAGAAAAAAAGAAAGCAAACAAAACACAGCACTGCTTTTACTGGGCCCAAAATCTAATTGAGGAAACATGTTCAAAATGTTTAAGAAGGCAAAGAAATGCCAGTGCAATGTTCCACCTTATTCTGTGTGCTCTGTTATGATACAGGATAAATGGTGCAGGAATAATCAAAGGGACACCAGAGGTTTAATAAAGGGGAAGCTGAAAAAAGGCAACATGTTAAAGAAAATTTCAGATAGGATGAGCATATATTATTGATTCTTCTAAAGAACTGAATAAAGCTTAATTTTAATAAAGCAACCTTTCTGTTTTCTCAGAACTTCTCATTTGCATTTTGTCTGTATGTGTTTGATAATCCTTGAAACTTTATATAAATAAAATTCTAAAATATTTGTCCTCTCTGTATTCTGCCTTTGTGATTCCTACACCTTGGTAAATGTTTCATAATAAAATTCTATTAGTAACTGCAGAGATATTTGTAAATTAAGTTCTGTGGTTTATTATTTGGTTCTGATATAAACATTATACTGTTAAGAGATTTGCTTCTATCTTACAGTTTTATTTGAAGTCCTTTAATCTGTTTATTTTTATAACTGATCAATTTAATTTCAGATTCTTGTTCTGGACTGAATGGGGACAGATGCCCTGCATTGGGAAGGCCCACCTAGATGGTTCTGAGAAGGTCATGATTGTAAGCATCGGAATAGCATGGCCCAATGGCATCTCCATTGACTACGAGGTCTGTTGGATTGCTTTTAAGATTTCAAAGTGTGTTCAAGACCAGCCTGCAGTAGTCTATTTTTAATACTCCCCTATTTTATTAATAAATACCCCAAATAGCTTGTACTATTGCTTTCAAATCACTTTGTAGGAAAATAAATTATACTGGTGTGATGCTCGCACAGACAAGATAGAAAGAATTGACCTTGACACTGGCGGGAATCGTGAGGTCGTGCTGTCTGGGAGCAGTGTGGATCTGTTTTCAGTTGCAGTCTTTGGAGCTTACATCTACTGGTCTGACAGGTAATTTATTTTTTCGTAAGTATTTGAGTCTCAAAATGTTATTTCAGTGCCATTTCTTTACCCTTGTAGGATTAGCCATCCTTTAGCAAGGTTACAGAAAGGATTTCACAAAACCATGTAATTTTTACAGAAGAGATCAGCAAGGATCTCTGGCTGTTCTGAGGTCAAGCTTTTCAACATCACACATTAGAACTAGTTTGTTTTCTACCATTCAAGCCATCTCTTATCTTTAATTAGTTCAAGACCGTTGATCCTGTATGTATATATCTTTTTAACAGGGCACATGCCAATGGGTCGGTGAGAAGGGGCCACAAGAACGATGCCACAGAAGCAGTAACCATGAGAACTGGACTTGGAGTCAACCTCAAGGAGATCAAAATTTTTAACCGAGTAAGAGAGAAAGGTCAGCATAGTTAAGGAAATATGCACTTAATACATTTTGTAACATTGCTCATTTATTTTTAAAACTTCTGAATTAATTTGTATTAAATTCAAAGCCTCAAAATTTCTTTCTGAGGATTTTTCTTTTATAAAAGTCATAAAAGATCACGAATATAAAGATATAATAGTTTATATACATGTATAGACCTTTTCAATAATATGTTTGGTCATGTAACATAGGACAAGTTTTGAGAATGAGTTTGCACTGATAAATATGCTTTTTAAGTCTTGTGAACTATATTTGATAAAAAGAACAACTAGGGTATTAGAGAAGCAACTGAATTTTTTTGTTTTGGATTATCTTTTAGGACAAAAATGGTTATGGCTCTGAAAATGGTTGTCTTCAATTTGTATCTTTGAATTACTGCTTTTTTGAATGATATTTTTGTCTATTTTAAAAATTATTTTATTCCATCTCTGTGTTTAAAGGAAACTTACATAATAATTTTAGAAATGGCAATAATTAATTTATAGCATATACTCAGTATTACAAAGAAATAGTAAGAACAAACTTGATCTTATAAAATTAGGGTCATTTATGCAAGAGGTGTGGCAAAACAAAGCCATCTATTTGCATTTTTCTTTGTGCCTTATGAACATTCCTGAGAGAATCACATGATTTCTCAGCAACATCAGAATATATCTTCAGTTAATTGGCTACATATACCAATCATTGTGAAATATAAAACCTTGTCATTTTAAAACAAGGTGTTCAACTACTTTTAAAGCAAAATTTTGTTAGTTAAGTTTTGGTGGTGGGGAGTAATCTCAGATGTTGGTCCTTGTTAGGCAAAGACAATAAGATAAATGTCTAGTCTTATTGAGTTAAAATTAGTACTTCTGTTTAGCTTTGAAATATATATTTCAAATTTAAATTTAAGAAACCAAAACCTTTGGTTTAAAAATCCATTATTGTTTTTGTTTAATTTCTTGACCAATCTTTAAAAATAAAATTATGCTTAATGTTAAGTTGTAATCATTCCATTAGAGGTAGGATAAGCTTTTTCAAACATCATCATCATAATAATAATAAAAATAACACTTTGCAATTGTATGTTTGGGTGTTTTTTCTTTCTCAGGGACCAATGTCTGTGCCAAAGAAAATGGTGGCTGTCAGCAACTTTGTCTTTATCGAGGGAATTCCAGGAGAACCTGTGCCTGTGCCCATGGCTATTTGGCTGGGGATGGAGTTACATGTCTAAGGCACGAAGGCTATTTGCTTTATTCAGGGAGAACAATATTAAAAAGCATACATCTTTCTGATGAAACCAACTTAAATTCTCCAGTAAGGCCCTACGAGAATCCACATTATTTCAAGAATATCATAGCCCTGGCCTTTGACTACAATCAAAGAAAAGAAGGTACCAATCGGATCTTTTACAGTGATGCGCACTTCGGGAATATACAGCTTATTAAAGATAACTGGGAAGATAGACAAGTACTTGTTGAAAGTAAGTAGAAACTTTTAATCATTTGTGTGTCACCTCAATTTAGAAAGAAAGCAGTGGTGTGTGGGTGGAACAGTTGTACTCCCCACAGTTCATATTCAAGAATGACTAGGATTGTATCACCCGTCACTCCCCCAATATCAAAGCAACAGGAACCCACAAGTACTGTAAATAGTACTTTATTGATATCTGCAGTGTTTTGTCATCACATTTGTTGCCTACAAGTCTTGTGATATTGGTAATCTGTCAGTACTAAATTATTTTAATTGATCACCTTCAAGTGTGTGTAAAATGGTAGCATTAAATTATTTCTAAGGATGTTCATTTAATCATATTTTCTGAAAAATTATCTAACATCAGTGTGTGGATGTTTAGGAGAGGATGCTAAAGAAGTGATTTAGGTTGAATATTTATTTCTGTGGAAAGAGAGTTTTCTAGTAAGCACAAGGTTTTAACTTGTAAAACAAACACAAAGCATGAAAAAAAAGAGAACTTACTGTAACCATTCAAGTTTCATGTTTCATTCAGTGTGAATTACCCACACAATTCACAGACACCTCTTTCTTGTTTTCAGATATTTGTGACTACCAACATCTTCACACACTTTCTGCCATGACTTTTCAATTTCTGTTTATTCCCTACTACATCTTTTCTATGTACTGAACCAGTCTTTGTATCCATATTTGAAATTGAAATATTATAAATGCATTTATGATAAACTGTTTAAGTACTATAGGTTTCACCATGAAATTTGTGCTTCGCCCATATTAATATTATCTCATCCACAATTCCCAAACCACCATGTCATATAAATTTTTTGTAAGCCTATGTATCATGGTTCTTCATTATAAAAGAGAATTATTGATCAATGTGCTAGATATCTAGCTAATCATAGTCACATATTGCAAACCATTTGTTCCAGCCTACCAATCTATTTTATTCTTTGGTAAGCATATGCCTAATTTTGCTCCCAATGTACACTGTTTTATATATTTAACTTATTTACAAATGATTTATCTGTATCATAAATATATTACAAATTATGATTAACATTTGTTTTTATAAATGTGCTCATTCATAAATGTAAACATCAGTAACACGAAAAGCTGCAGGAAAATTAACTTGAAACCAAGTCACCAAGGCATTCACTACATATTTTATTTCTCATAGGTGACTGAACACAAATGTCCCATCAATTTCTTTTACCAATTGTCTATTAAAAGGATTATTTTCTCAAAGTTTTGCAAATAATAATTTATAATTTTTGTTAGATTATAGAAATCTAATAATCAAAATTAGTATTTTGTATTAATATACATTTTCTGGACAACAACAAATCTAGCACCAGCTATGTTTAGTTTTTAAATAAGTTCAGGTATTCAGTTTACAAACACATGATCACAATTTTTATTATGTAGGTTGCTATATCCATTAATAGTTTCATACCAATTTATATATTTATGTCATGGGAAATTTTAACTTCTCTTTCTTTTGTGTGCGTGACAACTAAGCAACTGTACCAATCATGGGATTAATTCATATCTGACACTCAGTGATTCTTTGAGTATGTCTGTATGAAGTTCATAATACTTTTCAGTTTGGTATTTTCCACTCTAATAGAATTCTTCATTGCAAGTGTTCATATTGAACCATGGCATATTAATTAGCTTATTCATCATGTACAGTTTAGGCACCCTGGTGGTAAAAGATGAATGTCTATTCAGAGGACTTTGAAGCTACAGTTTAATGAAGAAAACTGCAAGAAAACAATCATTGTAATACAGTAGATCTACATGATACCTGAGGCCTTTAGAGAATAAACAATAGGCCTGGTGAAGAATCTCATGAAAGTTTTAAAAGGTGATGCTGTGCGGAACTGAGTTAAGGCCATTGCCTGGGCAGGCAAAATTATCAGTTGAGTGGGCCAGGTGGTGGGAGTAAGGGGAAATGCATGATTCTAGGCTTGTGCTTCTCAGAGTGTGAATCCCTATGGATTCCAATTGTACTACTGAGAGCAGATAAGAACAAAATCATTCTCAAGTACATAAATGGTCTAACATATGTCTTTTTCTTAGAGCTGAACTTTGCTCTGAGGTTATAAAGGAACTGAATGTTATTATGCCTTCCACTTACACAGAGTATTCTGCTATACTGGATGTCACTGTGCTTTTCATTGTAACTTATATGGAGGAAAAACAGCTAACTTTACTCAAGCAAAAAAAAAATAAACTTTAAAAAATAACATGAAGTTTTGTTAATTTAATTAAATCTCAATCCTTCAGTGCAGATTTCATCAGCATTTTGTATGATGAAATAAACAACATACATAAGGCATTTAAGTTTTCTTCTGAAGAAAGCCAGGCATTTGACTGATAACATCAGCTGGCATTTTCCCTAAGAATTATGACATCTACACCCCAAGAGGAAGAGTGTGTCAGTAATGGTGCACACCTGGGTGTGTGGCAGATATTTTCTAGGGAATTTATATGACACTATAAGTATGATATTTGCTGCAAATAATAGTTTAAAAATTAAGTGAAATGAGTAATTTATAAAAGGAATTCTTCATAGCAATTACTTGACAGATTCTCAAATCTTTTGAGCATTTTATTATGAGCTGCATGATTTCTAAGGTCTGTGAGTTTATTGCACAATCTAATGGAATTGTCAATCTTGAAAAAAAATCTGAAAGCAGGGAAGAAATGTTTTGTAAATGAAAAAGATATGTGATATATTCAAAGCAAGAAATAGGCCAATACATTTTAATGTAATGTTTCATGAAAAGTACAGCATCATGATTTCTGTCTCTACCACATTTGCCCACAACTGTCCTTGACCTGTGCTGCCTACTATGCCAGAAATCACAGTTAACTGAAAATGTTCTAGTATCCTTTTTCTTCCCACAACATGGCTGTAATTAAGTGAAGATATTATGAAAGACAGAGAAGAGATGATGAGAATCCAGCCATCTTGAAGGATCTCTGAAGTTATAAAACAATCTTCTCTTTTCATTATAATAAAAAATAGTTATCTTCCTTAGGATGTCTTATTTATACTATTACACATATTAATTTATTGTTCTAGACTATGAAAATATTGATAAATATTCAATCAAACTTTTATATTTACATTATAATCTAATAACTTACTCTAGACAATAACTGCAGAGCCTTTTTGGAATCTTTAGATAAATCTAATAGTTTAAAGACAGTTATATCACACACATTGACAACATTCTCCAGGACTAAGAACTCAATAGATTTCAGTTCAAAGAAAAAGAAAAGAAGTAATTTGGTAAGATTAAAATACAGATTTTATGGCATAAATGGTGAGAGATTAAGTAGGGTAGTAGGGAAATTTGGATATTAGAGTATTTTGAAGAGGTAAGGGCTTTTAAAAGGGAGTTTTATTGCAATGTAGCTTATATATCATACTATTAATCAATTAAAATTGTCCATTTTAATGATTTTTAGTGTATTAAATAATCAGTTTTTAAAGTTGTGGTATATATGTGTATTTATTTATCTGTACATAATATAATAATAATATTTATTTTTCTTTTTAATTTGTGTTTATTAATTTATTTTGTTTATATGTATGTTGATGCATGTATCATGATTATCTTGTAGAGGTCAGAGAAGAAAGTGTGAGAGTTGGTTATCTTTTCCAGCATGTGAGTCCTTGGAATAGCAGAGGTCATGAGGCTTGGTGATCACTGAGCCCATTATTATTTAGTTTTAGTCATGTAATTCATTACAATTAAGTACATGCACTATCTTGACACCAGTGGAAACTCTAATTCTGAGGCTTTTCATCACTCCAAATGAAACTTTCTTTAGTAAAGCAACTCCTCTCTATTTTCTCATAACTTCTAATTTCCATTCTGTCTGCATGTGTTTGCCAATCCTTGATACTTTGCATAAATCAAACCCCCAAATATTTATTTTTAGTGTATAGCTGTTTTTATGTACATCTACAAGGTAGCATTTACTGGAAGTTTCTTCCTTTCATGGCTGAATATTGTCTAGCTGTGTGTATGCATCATACTGTTCATATCCCTTCCTTTGTTCCCAGATGCTTACTTGCACCATTTTACTCACTGTAAATTATGCTGCAATTGAACATTGATTTACACATAACTAAATATTTGTATTTTATATAAAACATTTGATAATCATTCTATCTGGGAGATAAAGTAAAATATTGTGACAAATGTTGTGAACCAGATTCATGTTTTAGGGATATCATTTTGCTTGTAATGTTTGATGAAGTGTCTGTATCATGTCTAAAAGCAGATATGTTCGAGGAGTCTTTATAATATTTCATGTCGTAATAAGATAAACTGAGCTAAAGCATAATAATGAATGTGAATGTAAACCCAAACCATTCTACTTGTCCTCCATATCAAAGCATAAAATATACAGCTTTTATATTGACTACACATATCCATTCACAAATTTAGGAAAGAATTGGCACTTAAATGTCAAATGAAGGAAACAGTTAAGTTGTTGGGTTCAGACCACAGTACAGTTTGATTTTGTGTGACATAACAGTGCCTACCACATGCCCAATATATGACTGACACATGAGCACATTTTTTTTTATCGAGCAAACTGTCATGCAATATAGTTTGATCATGATTTTTTTCCTCCCCTAGTTCCTCCCAGATTTTCTCCATTTCCCTATACTGTCCCTCATAAAAACCAAACCAAACCTAGAAATCAAAATACACAAGCAAAAGCCCAATAAAAATTGCTCTTTGTCAGAGGGTAACATTTTCAGATAGCTTCAAACTGACTAGTGGGAACATATGTACACTTCTCCCTCTCAAAACTGGGACCCCATCTGCATTGAATATGTGCAGACCTTGTTTGTGAGGTTACAGTCTGTGCATTTATATGAACATCAATTCTATTGTGTTTGGAGGGTACTAACTCTGTAGTCATCAGTCTTTGGCTCTTACAGTTTTTTTTTTTTTTTTTCATCCCCTCTTCTGAATAACTCTCTAAGCTCTGAAGGAAGAAGGGCTTTGATTCCCTTTCAGGAATGGGTGCTCCAAAGTCTCTCACTCTATTGCTCATTTGTAGATCTTTGTATTTTCACCAACTCCAAGATGAAGTTTCTTGGATAGTAAGTGAGCAGGGCACTGACGTATGTATATAGTAATAAAATTTTAGAAAGTATTTTGTTGCCATGTATTTTAAGAATGTTATAAATATTCAGTTTTTTCTAAGTTTCATCTATCAACTTCTTATCTGGTAGGCTGTAACTTGCAGCTGCTAAGAAAAAATTGTTGTATTTTGTTTGTGTTCTGACAAAAACAAAAAGCTTGTCTGGAGATCAGGGGGCCAACTAGCTACTAGTTAACCACTGTGGTGGCACTTTGGAGGAGGAAGCAGTCCTTGGCTACTTTAATAAAGCCATGTATGAGTTCTATCTAATGAAGAAGGCGCTAAATGCAATTAGAAAGTGTTTGGTTACCCCCATAACATATGTGCCATTATTTACACCACAATATCTTACCTGTTTAGGGTTATAAAAATATGTTTTGGATATTTCTCATAATGAGTACTTAGTGTCCTTATATCTCATCTGATTAGTTTGGTTTGAAGTCCATTTTGGCAGATATTAAAATGGCCGTACCACTTCTCTCTTCTTGGTTGAATTAGCTTAGAATACTTTTTAAAAAAAAGGTGTTTACCCTGTGATGATGTTCATTATTCATGATATGATGTGCTCTTTATATGCAGCAAAAAAATGGATTCTATTTTCTAACCCTAACTGTTAATAAGTATTTTTGAAAATTGATCCAATGAATATTAAGAGTTATCATTAGTAGTAATTAATAATTGTTTATTTTATTTTTATGGTAGAGGATTTTCGCTCTTCTTTGTTTTACTTTTTTAGAATTATTTATTCCCTGTGTCTTAATGGGTGTGAATATCTCCTTCATATTAAAATATTTCTCCTAGTGCCTTGTGTAAAATAGCATTGTTAGATAGAAATTGCTTAAATGTAATCCTATCATGGAATGTTTATTCTTTTTTTAGTAGATTGTAATTGATGGTTTTGCTTGATATATTAGTCTGAGCTGGCATCTTTAGTCTTGCATAGTTTATAGAACATTCATGTCATAACTTTTGGGTTTGAAAATCTCCATTGTAACGTCAGGTGTTATCTAACAGGCCTGCCTTTCTATGCTACTTGATTTTTCCCCATGAAGTGATAATATTCTTTCCTTGTTCTTATTATTATATGTTGTGGGGGGGTATTTCGTTTCTGGTCTTGAATACTTGGTATTCTCTTTTTTCTTATATCTTAATAAGTACCTCCTTTAGATTGTGAATATTTTCTTTTATAATTCTATTTATATTTTCTTTTTTTTTTTTATCTGAGTTTCTTCTCTCTTTATCCTTATTGTTAAGGGATTTTTATTTTCATAGTGATGTAGAAACTCTGAATGGTTTGGGCCTGGATATTTTTAGATTCCATATTTTTTTTTGAACAAGCTATTCATTCCCTTTGTCTTGTCTTCAACAACTAAGATTCCCTGATCCATATCTTGTAATCTGTTGGTGAGAACTGTCTTTGAGTTATTTATGTGACATCTTAAGTTATTTTCCAGTTATTTTTAGTGTTTCTATTTATTTTAGTTAAATTCTACTTTTGTGCTTTCAGTGTTTTGTGTATTTCTCAGCTTATTCCATTTCTTATAGCCTATTGCAACAGGGTTCCTAAATTCTGGTGAAAGCATATTGTTTTGGCTACTCATGTTTGGATTTATTCACTGCAATCTATGTAGCAGTTATTTAATCATTATTAATTATAAATGTTCAGGCAATAACAGGCTTTTTATGAATTAGCTCTATATTTTAAATTAACCCATATTTATTATCTACATTCTAACACCTGGAGGTACTTTTTTCAGAATGACATATTTATCTTCTGCTTCCCCTACTGCTGACTGGTGTTTCCTGAGCCTCCCTGCCCTTCTTTTATCCAGTGTCCTTTCTGTCCCCCAAATCCTGCCTATCTACTCACAGGTCAGCTTTTCACTAAGCCTCTTGAGTGGTAAGTCTTCACAGTATATAACAAAAGATTATTCCACAGTGTCTAGGCATCTGAAGTTATAAGGTTTGAAGTGTTTCTTGTATTGACATCCTGCCATGTCTTTTTGTTGAATGTATAGTTGGATTCTTTGTTTCTCTTGACCCCTCTTGATCTTAGACAGGTATGGTACTATGGGTTCCCTTTTAGAGAGTGCTGCTATGGGTCACAAGTGACAAAAGGTAATAGAGATAGATGGGTTAGGAAGAAAGGATGAGAAGGTCTGAGGGAAAGAGCTTATGGGGCTGATACCAGGGTGAAGAGTGAAAATTGCCTGTGTCTCAGCCCAGTTTGGCCACTGAAGATCACTATTGCAAAGTGGTTCTGTGGATTGGCAGCTGATTAAAAAAATAGAGATGAGCCAGAAGAGAAGGCCCACAATGTGTATGGGAAAGAGCTGAGCTAGTCCCACAACAAGAGGTAGTTTTCCCAGGTCACAGAGGTAAGATTTTAGGAGGGGATCCTGCAATTAGGCTGTATTAAGACTAAAGTAGGTCTGGAGAGACAGGGATAAAAAAACTAGGGATGACCCTGTGTTGGCACCAAAAGTTTGGGTGCTTAGGTAAGGGAGGAGGTATGGGAGGTGTGGCTTTAGCCAGAGCCTGCACAGAACAAAGATAAGCCTAGTGAGATAATACTGGAGGGAATGAAGGATGATCAAAAATGTCCACTTCAGTGTCAGCCCAATTAGGACACTGGGAGTCCCTGGATGATAGTATTTCTGTAGATTGTCAGCTGACACAAGAGAATGGAGTGGGAGATTTCAGCAGAAAAGAGCTAAAGTAGGCAAAGTCCTATATTTGTTTCTATAAAAAATTATAAATTAGCAGAAATTTTATTCAAAAATATTTTCGCTGTATTTGTCGATTATTTAGAATCATTAACTCGTTTAAATTATTTTTTAAACTGTGTACATTATAGTAGTTACTAGCCAAAAATAATTAGTATAGTTGTCGATATGTGTTCATATATTAAGGAGTGCTGTAATAATAAATTTAGTTCCTATTGAGTCTAGTTTACACATTTTGAATAGCCTCTTTACTATAATCCTACCATCAAGAAATTGCTCATTTATTTAAACAAAATAATTTAGTATTAGAGGCTTTGGAAGAATTTATAGTATGACTAACTTTACTGTCAAATTAAAAAAATAAACATAAATATGAGACCTAGAGACCTTGGCACATCTGCAATGTATACAATTAATTTGTGTCTTTTCTCTGCTCAAATCTGGTATTGTGTTACCTTTTGCTATACTTTTATCTTTAGTTTGTGGAAATTTGAATTAATCTTTTCAATTTTTTAACATATATTTGGCTTTTGTTTTCTGCATCTGAGAGCCCACATAACACAGTGCGGGTGTTGAGATCAGGGATCAACTTTCAGTTCTCAAATTGTTGCTTCTGGGATGCGTTTTTCAGGGATCTAACTCAAGTCATGAGACCCGCTGGAAAGCCTCTCTACCTGCTGGACCATCTTACCAGTGCTTGAATACATATTTAATGATATCAGATGATATCCAGACTTTTAATTACAGCCACAGGGGAAGTAGAAATAGGTGAAGAGACTACTGCTTGGTCTATATATAGTGAGTTTCAGTCCAGCCAAAACTGCATAGGGAGACACTATCTCAAGCAAGCAAGGAAGCAACTACTTAACCAACCACCACCACCAAAAACATAATAATAATAATTTAAAAAACCACTGGCGTTTTAAATTATTCTCGAAATCATAATTAGGTTTAGAATTATTGTGTAAGTGATATGGGAAATGATGGGAGGAAGGCTCTTATCTTACACTTTCTAATTCTTGCAAAAAGTTGTTCTCTAAGCTTTACAGAAGTCATAACAAGAGCTATGGAATAAAATTCAGTATTTTTTAAGTGCTTGCAATAGTCTATGGATACTTAGGTATAAGTTAATCAAAATACAATGTCTATGTCTCTTCTTACCTCTGGAAATTCATAGTAAAGAAAAAGGAAAGTAATATATATATAAAGTATTTTTTCATGTAACATATCTGACCATAGTTTCCCCTCCCCAACTCCTTGTTAACACATTGAAAATGCCCCCTTTGTAGCCATCTCTCACTTTAAAAACCTAAAAGTTCTTCATATAACAATTAACAATGACTATCAAAAAGAAATTGCTAATCTGAAAAACAAGATAGAAATTTTCTTATTTAATGACAGTAATAATAATAGAAACAGAAATCTGAGAAAAACAGATGTCTGAGTCCTCTTCTCTACCTTTAAAATTTCCAGTTGTCAAGGTTTCAACACAGCTCCTTTAAATCAAGGTGCTGGGTATGGCTGCTCCATGGGACAATAACATTAAATGAAGATGCATTTATGCATTGTCTTCTGTCTGGGCCACTGAGTCCTAGTAAGTTATTAATCATGGAGGCTCTGGGATGCAAAAGTGACCTGTGACCATGACTTTCCAAAGGAATGGAGTCTGAGCTCATTCTAAATGAATGAGCTGATGCTCATTCATGAAAGAGGTAGCTACAATTTCCAAGGTCAATAAAAGTAATTATAAAGGTACTTGTGAAAACAATGAATGCTGAAATTCAGGTTAAATAATGTTTACCAAGAAAGTATCTAAATATTGAATCTCCACAATTCAAAGATTATTCTGGAAGATAACATTTTAATTATTTTTTAATACACATACAGTGTTCTTCCTGCATATACATCTACATGCCAGAAGAGGGAACCATCATTATAGATGGTTGTGAGCTACAATGTGGTTGCTGGGAAATGAACTCAGGACCTCTGAAGAATCTCTGAACTATCTTTCCAGCCTAGAAGATAACTTCTTAAAAGAACTTTTTAATGAGACAAGAAATATGGAAAAATCTAAAAAAAAAGATTTAAGGCTGTACATCAAGGTGATTGTAAAAGAATTCCATATAAGCAGGAAAATTAGGGAAATTACATGTATGATAATGTTTTAGAATTATTAGACAATAGGTGTTCATGCTCTATTAGTAGAATGTGCATGACTAGGATCAAAAGTAATTGGGGGAATAGAAAAAAGACATCATAAGATAACATATCTAAGATGGCATGAATTTCTTCTGTGAAAATCGCCTGATTCCCCTAGTATATGACTCATTCTGTTGCCTGCCCACTAGCAGTAGCAGTGGGACGCTGGTAGGACAACACTATGTTATTGCTACCAAATGCTCAAGAGAAGGAAGCTAAAGGAGAAAGGCTTTATATTGGCCCACAGTCTGTGGTTTCCATTAGTAGTTACATGTCTATGTCTTTCTGGGCTTGAAGTGAGATAGTGTAGCATGCGATAGGAGTGTATGGCCAAGGATGCTCACCCTTCAAAGTAAGCAGTTAAGGAAGGTGCCTGTTTCCAGTAAGATCCTGCATGTCTAACTTCTACTATTTCCCTGAGTAATCAAGACAAGAGCTAGTTTAGGGACATTTTATCTAAAATACATAGCAGAGACTACTAATAATTTATTTTTGATTGAATGGCACTATGAAGTAATATTAATTAAAATCCAGAAAATAACATATAGATACAATACCCATTGCATGTGCTATGATTGACTTGCCTTTTGGACTCTTCCAAATTTATGCTGACCTAATTGCCAAGGCCACTTTTGAGGAGCTAAGTTTTTAAAGTTCTTCCAAAATTCTTTTCTTTTATTATTTATTTTTTGTTATGAATAAAGTCACATTTTCCATTCATGTATATCCTTGTTCAAGGTCCCCTACCCCTCCCACCCCCTCCAGTCACTCAAATTTCATTTTATATGATTATTACAGACCCTCCTCTTAATTCTCCTCCTACTTCTCACAGTTTTTCCCCTAACCCATGCCTCATCCCCTCATCAGAAATGGTAAGGCTTTCCATGGGAAGTCAGCAAAACCTGGTGCATTCAGGTGAGGCAGGTCTTAGTCCCTCCTCCCTGCATCAAGGCTGTGCAAGGTGTCCCTCGATAGGTAATGGTTTTCCAAAAAGCTAGCCTCTGCACCTTGTATAGATCCTGATCGCAGTGCCATGGGTCTCTTAAACAGACCAAGCTACACATACACAAACTATCTCCCTTTTCTTGTCCTTTGCAGGTCTCTATAGCTGCTTCAGTGAGTTTCCCCTAATTTGGTTTAGTTGTCTTTGTAGATTTCCACATCATGATCTTGACATTCCTGATTCTGTCACCCATCCCACTCTACCCTCAACATCCCCTGCTCAAATAATTCCTCTTCCCTCTCTTCTACTGGGTTCCTGAAGCTCAGTCTAGTGCATGGCTGTGGATCTCTGCATCTGCTTCCATCAGTTACTGGATGAAAGATCTGTGATGACAGTTGGGGTATTTACCACTCTGATTAACTGGGTAGGCCAGTCCAGGTACCCTCTCCACTTTTGCTAGTAGTTAACCTGGGGCCATTCTTGTGGATTCCTCAGAGCTTCACTAGTACCAAGTTGCTTCCTAACCTCATGATGTCTCCCTCTCTTTCATTGCTCAGCCACTTCGTTCCTCCCCCAGCTCTACCATCCCATCCCCTTATGTTCTCATCTTCCATCCTTTCCCCTCTATTGACCCCTCGCTCCCACTTTACTCAGATATCATCTATTTCCCCTTCCCAAGATGATCCATGTGTCCCTCTTAGGGTCCAAGGAGCTGGGGTTTTTAGGGCATAATAAGTCATGGGAGGATTGAAAGAGATTGCACTTTTTTGAAGGGAGGGAACATTTGCTTGTGACAATGACTATTTAAAACAAGCAACCCTTTGTTCTCTTTAAGTCCCTGTTTACCTGACCCTCCCCTTTTTACCTGTTGTTATGCACTAGAGACTGCTCCCATGCTCTTGTACTCTTCAGAGTCCAGATGAATGAGAAAAATAATCTAACAACAGCAAACTACAAATGTTCTCCACTACAAATTACTCTGCTGGAAATTCAGCATGAAGTGAGAATGCAGCTTAATATGGTCCTGTTGCCATCTTCCTTTTGGATCGTTAGGATGATAGAAGCATATGTGTAGACTAAAAACAGAAATTATCATTATCCGTTAGTGTGTGAAAACCTCACAAGAATACAACATTCTAATTTTGCTCTATTCACAAAACTATGAAATTTAAATGAGATAATATACAGAGCAATGTTCTAAGTAGGTATGTGTTACAGTTCTGTAGGCCAGGCTAACAATATGGCTTACATCAAGAAAAGAAAAGCATCTATGCACAAGCCTATTGATTGAAAATTTGGTCCATAGGTAATGAGGGAAAATGAGATTAATTTAGTCTCCATTCAAAAGGCACTTCACTCTGTCAGAACTAAACACAGAGCAGAGATCAGAGTGAAGTTAAACATTGTTCCAAAGTTAATAGTGTCAGAAGGGAGATTTCCTAGATTTTTCTGAGTTGGCATGAATTGTGGATATGTGTAGAGAAATCACATACAGTAGCTGATTATAACCCTCTTATATAGAATTCAAGTGCTTACTTGAAGCCCATGGCATGTTTAACCTAATTCACTATTAAAATATATGTTCAGAGTGAAAAGAAGCTCATTGAAAAGCAGAAAATTTAGGATTCATGTCTGTGCAGCACAATGTGTCTCCCTGGTCAGGTACTCATGACAAACAGTCAAGCTAAAAGAGCTAGTGCATGATAATCGACATATATTAATTTTTACGAGGTCCTAATGCACCATTTTTTTCTGTATAATTTGCATATAACGTGAAATCCTCATGTTTTATGTGAAATAATATACCTGAATTAAATTTTATTAGATGTCTAATTTGCTTTAAACTTTAAAATATGCTCTTTCCTAACCTGTAGTTTGATTAGTTATTCCATATCCCCTAACAATTCTAATTTTAGTTAACTTTTCCTCACACCAATGGGCACTCAGGCAGCAATGATCTCAAGTCAGAGAAAAGTTGGCCTTCCTCAACTCCACAGAAGAACCAGCATCTATCTTTAGTATAATATAGTCTTTATATTGTTCTAGTCTCCAGGTGTCTTGTTGCTGGCCACTGTTTCTCTATCTCATCCCATTGCAGACACATAGAATACTCTGTTGACTGCTGCCTTAAATGCCTCTGGGGGAAGTTTGATTCCTGCAGTGAGTTGCAAAAATGGGAGCAATAAGAGAATATTTATCAAAGAAAAGAGATGTACATTCTTTGAAAGTCAGGGGGTGCAGCCCTTCTGGAAGTTAAAAAGTACTGGGGAGAATTTTCTAAGCAAAGTAGCCACCCCTTATGAAGATGCAGATGTGGTGTTAAACAGCCTGCTGAGTTAAAGAAGAAAAGGCTCTCCCAACCATTCCAGGAAGATGAAGGGCTGTATGCTGGCTGCCTGTGATCCCAGTTTCATGATAGTGATCTCTGGAAACAGTGCAACAGCTGATTATTTCTCTCTATTAATATTTCCAGGCTGTATTAAAATAGCAGTATTTGTTGTACATGATATTTGAGGTGGTCAAGATACTTCTTGTTTTTTTTTTTTTTTCGTTTGTTTGTTGTGTTTCGTTTTGTTTTGTTTTTAGCTTCATACAAAAAATTCATTTTCCCACATTTCCAAGAGTAGGATGTTTATGTTTCTGCTGCCCTCTGAAAGAGCTTCTGGTTTGCAATGGTCAGCTTCAAACAATGATCCTTGCATACCTTTACCTAGTAAAGACATAACTATGCAATCTCAAAAAATGTTTAAGCTGTTGCTTCTTAATGTATACCAGTTATAGTAGATATAGGCCCTACCTTATTGACTTATTTTTTCTTTTTTTTCATTATATGATTTAACAATATGTTTTGATCATGATTTTCTCCTCCTCTTGCTCTTCTCAGATCCTCCCTTCCCACTCAACTTTATTTCTCCATTTCTCTCTCTCTTTTTAAAAACCGAAACCATCAAAAAGACTAAGATAAAAATAAAAGGCAAACTAAAAACACAAGAAAATATGACACCCACAAAATGCATGAAATTTTATTTATTTTTATTTATTTTCATATGTGTGTTATTCAAAATATTCCTGGACATGGATCCTGACGGGAAAAGGGTTTATATGCCTAGCAAGACTCCACTGGAGAAAACCAATTTTCCCTTTGCCAGATAGTTCAATTGCAAATAGCTTCTTGTTTAGGGGTGGAATCTCTTCTCTACCTTTTAGTCCTGTGACACCACTGGACCTGAACCTGTGTATATCTTGTGCATGCTATTACAGTTTCTTTGAGTTCATGTGTGTATTATTCCTCTTGTGCATGGAAGATACAGTTTCACTGAAGTCATCTACCACCCCTTGTTCATACAGTCATTGAAATCTCTTTTTCATAGGTCCCTGAGTCTTGAGAGGAAGGGTTGATGATAACATCCCACTTAGGACTGAGGGCTCCAAAGTTTTTCACTCTTCAGTTGGGGAACACTCTGTTAGTTTCCATCTACTGTATGATAAAATTTCTCTGATTCTTAAAATATTGATCTAAGATATCTTATTTTCCCAAGGCACAGGCTTTCTTAAACAATGGCAAAAAATTACACTCTATATTATTGTTCAACTTAACTAAAACTACACTGAAAGTACTTTTAAAAGTAATTCTATAAGAAAATAACTGCTTTAACAGTCAGGTTAAAAATTAATATCTTGTCTGGGTTTATTCTTACTTCATTTTTTCTTTAATCCCTAAGCAGAAAGATTCACCATTAATTGTCATGCATTATGGTACTTTTTACCCAACAATGTTATTACATTTTATAGTCTTTAATGTTTAGTTATCATTTTGTTCTTGCCACATTTAATTTAGTTTTCAAATCCTAAGTATCTACCAAGAAGAATCTCAATAGTCTTACTTAAAATAAAATATTAAAAGATGTATAATTTTAAAAAATAATATTCTTTTTCACATTCACACATTTCTTTAGCAGAGGATTTCAATTAGGTTTCAATCTTGTAGGATTTCTTTTATTCATCATAGAAAACACTAAAGTATGATTTTTAGTTATATAAAAATATCATTTATTGACACAATTTGTTATCTCTTAATTTTGGACATGAATAAGTTAATATACAATATTTATTATTTATAATTTTACTTGTTTAATTTGTTTATCTCCAAACACTTTTTAGCATTTAAAAATTTATTCATTTTATGTAGTGTTTTATTTTTTAATATTTTTGCCTGAAGATATATTTTTGCAGTGTATGCATGGGGCCAGTGGAGGCGAGAAGAGGCCATCACGTTTGTTGGAACTGAAGTTATAGATTGTTGTAACCAGGCTGCTGGGTGCTAGGAATCAAACTTGGGTCCTGTGGAATAACATCCAATGCTCCTAATCATTGAGCCATTACTTCAGCTTCTTGAGAATTTAAAATATACCATTATAGGGATTTGCAATGATAATAAATAATAGAATTCATAATGTAACAACACTGAGGAACTTTCTACTTTTGGAATTATAAAGCACAAATAAAATATCTTTCTTCCTTTGATACTCATCACTAATGAGGATGTGTGCAAAAATCCTGAGTGTTCTTATTCAACAATCTTGTTTCCTCTGGCTTTGCTCCATACAGCTCAACTTTATATGTACTTTGGTCATGTAAAAGACTCAAAACAAATAATGTCAGAATTTGTGGAACACCATTTTTAAATTTGTGTCCAAATCATGTCTGTATACATAAATAATAATCTAAAAACATTCTTGCTCACTATTGTCACAAAACTTACTATCTAACAACTCAGTATCCCTGCTTTGTCACTCCCATCCATCGTCACCATCCTGGGGTTGTCTTGTCCATTTTTGAGACATTGAGATGTTTGGTAAATCAGCATCTTGTTACAGTTGAAGTTATAATCTCTGGCAGTAGTGATGTCCAGATCCAAATTACCACATCTGTTGGGATATAATGTACTAGAATCTCTACTGAGAGTTATTTGAAAAAGTACTATCTACCAACAATTTGTAGGGGGATTAATTAACACTGTGGCAGTAGATCATTATTCCCTTGTCTGGTACATGAGCCACAGGAATTGAGCTGTTTTATTGAAAAAAAGGGGTGGGAACCTGGCTTGAGGCGAATAACTCAAGGGTCTGCCTACTGTTCTAACGAAAACACAGTGGAAACAAGATGAGCCTCAGAGGAAACAAGAACCTTCCTCTTGTCTGAGTTCAAATATTGACAGTGTATGCAGAAATTAGCAACCATAGCTTCCTCCTCTTGAGACTGTAATCTGAGACTGCTCCACTACAGTCTTCTTCCAATATTACCCAAGTCTGCCTATTTGTTCAGATGTATACACAAGACCCATCTATTTAATTCAGATGTATGAAATAAGTATGTTGAGTTTCCAGGTGTCTTCTGGTCCTAGCTTGCATGTATAAGAACATATTTCTCTGTACTTTATTTTCTCTTGTCAAACCAGTTCAATTCCTGTAGTCGTGCATAGTGCCACAGTGTTTGTCCTCTCTGGCTGAGCCATTCTGTATAACTTCAGGGAACATATTAGTACCTCTAGGTTATTCAGCTTAGATTCTTAATACTATGATCTTTTGCATCTATTCAATATAATTTTGATTCTTATATTTCTTGGTTCTACACTAAATGTTCCTCCATTTAAACCTCTACATATTCAAGGCTGATGTTAATCATGAGGCTTGAGGGTATCTGTAACATTTGTCATAATTTTAAGTAAAGACTCAAATTCTTAACTAAACGGTTGACATAAAACAAACTGAATTCTTTATTTCTGAGATTTATTTATGTTATGATAACTTATGGTCTCTAAGATTTTATTGTAGGTGAAAACTTATGGTATGTTTGTCTAATTAATGTTTAGTTAGCAATAATTATGGCCAAGAGGTGAATTAGCACGTGTGACAATCACTATTTTTTAATGTGTGATGTATTATGGTAAAAACTTGTTATTAAGAGGTATGTATTAAATAAGGTTTATTTTGTTAGAATTTTTTATAAGAGGAAGTTTTAGTAATGCGCTAAGTTGTTGTCGTATTGACTTGTATTGACTTGTGTCGTCGCGCTCAGGGACTGGAAGACTTGTTTTTTTGTGTGTGTTTTGTTTTTGTTTTTTTGTTTTGTTTTGTTTTTGCTTTGTTTTTGTAGATTATGTCTTTTTTATATTTGTATAATTTATGATTTTTTGTTATATTTTTTTATTTTGTTTAAATAGGAAGGTTTTAAACTAGGTATAAAATTATATATTATAGGAATTATTATAAGACAGTGTGTGGGAAAGAGGAAGGAACTAACATAAGTGAGGTTAAATTATTGTTAACAAACAACTATGAAGTGTAATTTAATATTTAAAATGTTGATATAAAAAAATGTATAGGGATTGTTTTAAGGTTGTTTATTTTAAATAATAGAGTTTTAAGACTTGAGTGTTTTTGTTGGAATGTGAAGTAATAACAATTTTAATTATTTAATTTTTAATATTGTTAAGACTTGAGAAGGAAAATATATATTTAAAGTT
>PVIH01016694.1:0-44635 GCA_004025045.1 Sigmodon hispidus
ATGGTCCCACTGACCCAATAATGCTTAGATCAGTTTCCACTTCTGGCCAAATCCAGTTCTTTCCCCCCTCCCTCAAGAGTGAGTCAGGTGTTCCTATAGTTGGACTGGGGTTTGAAGGGTCAGTCCAGGGTGTTTCTGATCCCAAGCTGTTCAGTGGTTGTGGTTTGCCTCTTGGGCATGTTTGGCTTTTTTTCTTGTTGGTTTGTTTAGAGACCACTAGTGAGTGAGTACATCCCCTGCTTATCTCTCTGAGTTTGTGAGACTTCGCTCAGGAGGATATTCTCCAAATCCCTCCATTTGCCTGTGAACTTTAGGATATCATTTTTTCTTACTGCTGAGTAGTATTCCATTGTGTAGATGTACCACAGTTTGTTAATCCAATCTTCAGCTGAGGGACATCTAGGTTGTTTTCAGGTTCTTGCTATTACAAATAATGCTGCTATGAACATAGTTGAGCTAATACCTTTGGAGTGTGAATGTGCCTCTTTAGGGTATACACCCAGAAGTGGTATTGCTGGGTCCTTGGGGAGATTGATTCTCAATTTTCTGAGAAACCTCCATATTGTATTCCAAAGTGGCTGAAGTAGCTTACAATCCCACCATCAATGGAGGAGTGTTCCCTTTGCTCCGCATCCTCTCCAGCATAGGCTGTCATCTGTGCCTTTTATCTTAGCCAATCTAACAGGTGTTAGGTGGTATCTCAAAGTTGTTTTGATTTGCATTTCTCTGATGGCTAAAGATGAAGAGCACTTTTTCAGGTGCCTTTCAGGCATTCGTAGTTCCTCTGCTGAGAATTCCCTTTTTAGATCTGAACCCCATTTTTTGATAGGGTTATTCAAGGTTTTGGGCTCTAAATTCTTGAGCTCTTTATATACCTTAGAGATCAGTCTTCTATCACTTGTAGGGTTGCTGAAAATCTTTTCCCATTCTGTAGGCTGGCATTTTGTCCTATTGACAGTGTCCTTGGCTTTGCAGAAGCTTCCCGGCTTCAGGAGATCCCACTTATTGATTGTTGGTCTTAGTGCCTGTGCCACTGGTGTTATATTTAGGAAGTGGTGGCCTGTGCCAACTTGTAGAAGTGTATTTCCCACTTTCTCTTCTATCAAGTTCAAAGTGGTTGGGGTTAAGTTGAGGTCTTTGATCCACTTGGATTTGAGTTTTGTGCAGGGTGACAGGCTCGGATCTATTTGCATTTTTCTACACACTTCCTTCCGAAATATTGTAACTTTTTAATTATAGCTATTTCTTAAAATAATTTCATTAACTCGACATCTTTAACCATCAGAGATATGCAAATCAAAATACCACCTTACACCCGTCAGATTGGCTAAGATAAAAGACACAGATCACAGCCTATGCTGGAGAGGTTACAGAGCAAGGGGAACACACCTCCATTGTTGGTGGGAGTGTAAGCTTGTTCAGCAACTCTAGAATGCATTATGGAAGTTTCTCAGAAAAATGGGAATCCATATCCCCAAGGATCCAGCAATATCACTTCTGGGCATATACCCTAAAGGTAGACATTCGCACCCCAAAAGCATTAGATCAGCTATGTTCATAAGAGCATTATTTGTAATAGCAAGAATCTGAAACAACCTAGATGCCCCTCAACTGAAGAATGGATTAACAAACTGTGGTACATCTACACAATGGAGTACTACTCAGCAGTAAGAAAAAATGATATCCTAAAATTTGCAGGCAAATGAATGTATTTGGAGAATATCCTCCTGACTGAGGTATCAAGAATCCAGAAACATAGGCAGGTGAATTACTCACTCATTAGTGGACTTTAAAAAAAAAAGCAAAGCATCTCCAAGTTGCATACCACAACCACTGAACAGCATGGGATCTGAAGCACCTTGGACCAGCACCTTGGAGCCCATTCCCTCCAGAGGAACACCTGACCCAGTCTTGATGTTGGGGTGAGGAAAGTAGATCTGCCTGGAGTGGATGCTGAACTAAACCACCTTTGGACCTTGGGACTTCCTGCCCTTGCTGGGGTTAGGGTTAGGGTTAGGGTTAGGGTTAGGTTTAGGTTTAGGGTTAGGAAATCAGGAGAAGAGAGAGTGCCTGGGAAGGGCAGGAGGGGGAAGAGAGTTTGAACAAGGGGATTCATGGATAAAAATATGACTTTATTCATAATAAGAAAATCAAAAAAGGAATCAAATTCTTGTCAAGTAAAGTATTATCTACTCAAGGGAAATTTCTAATGACGTTTTAAAACTTTTAACAAATGTTGGAGAAATATATTTTAACTAACACAAATTTTAAGGCACTATCTGCTCTTTTCTCTACAGATGAAAATATATTATCAAAGGTAATAAAAATAGAAATCCTGATCTAAATGGTGAACAATTTTAATGCTGAGTATTAGTAAACTCATATTTGAGAATATCCTGGATTATATGAACCTATTCATCTAAATTCTCACTGGACAGCACTCTATCATCAAGAGTCACACTGACTTCTTGTCTCAGAAATAGATGCTTCATATTGGAAGGTTAACTTCTGGACATAATATTATAGTAATAAAAACTAAAGCTAAGGATTAGATACAAATGCAGAATTTTTAATCCTGGGATTTTAAATCTGTATTTATGTTAAATGTAAGTAGACCGACCTTTGTTAGTAGACAATTCCCCGTGTAAAACTGACATTTTGGCAAGTATCTTTCTGACCTTAGCTTGTGTCATAAAATATGTAGACACTTTAAAATTAGCATCTCTTTGCTTCAATTCTACAATGTTACATCTGCATGTGTCACCTGCCCCACTTCATACAATTTGACTTATTTAAAGTGAGACTTGAACTGTTCATGAATGAGTGCTGTTGCCCTGAGTCCTGCTACTGTGAGAAAACTATATTTTCTTCCCTTTATTAAAAGGGGAAAAACCAACAAAATGTGTACGCCCCCAAAGGATTCTAGACTTTTGTTATGCCAGAAATATTGTAAGTAGACAGAGTAGAGGTGAAAGTTTGGAAAGGTATCTGAGTATCTGATAAGAGACTGAGTGATTTTCTAGAACCAGTGATCTATCTCACTGGATTTAAATTTTGTTATAAGCATTAAACTTCCTGAGGCAAATGACTAAAATTAATTACACTGGTGAGGAAAAGTACAATAGTATCTCTAGATGTATGGTTCCATTTATCATGATTTCAGTGGCATGATCATTAATGATGGAATATTCTATTGTAATTTTTATGATATTTAGAATTTTGTATGATATTTGAATTTAAATGAATTGACTTAGTTTAATGGAAACTACTGAGTACATGATAGTGTGCCAAGCATTTGTTTATCTAAAAATACCACTGAACTCTATCACTAAGTTAATCACAAAATATAAATTTACATGCTAAGATACCTTTTATTTCAAATAGTGCATGCCTTTTATTATATGTAAATATGAAACCTTTACTAATTAAAGTTATTGAGATTATGAAGAATTCAAATCACATACAAATAAAATATCTGTTTAACTTACAACACACTGCTTGTGATTAGTATTAAAAGTAAATTTTATCAATAGATATTAGTTCATTATGTTTTTCCAGAAATGATAGTGTGCTTATTGATATGTAAAAGAGAAATCACAACAAATGCCAATGAGTCTATTGGGCATTTTCTTTATTTTTTAAGGAAAAGTGAGTGAATTAATTTTAAGAAATTAACACTTCAAAGAATTATATTTATCTTTCTTTTTATTAAGTGATACTTACAATCTAATAAAATATTTTCTTTAATTGAAAATAGATTTATTTTATATGATATTCTGATTACATTTTTCCTTCTCCTACCCATCCCAGGTCCTCTCTTCCTATCTTGGCCCACTTCCTTTCTGCCTGTCCTTAGAAATAAAGCAGGCATCAAAGGAATAATAATAATAAAAATCAATCAAAGACAAACACATCAGAATGTGACAAAATAAGAAAAAGAGTCAAAGAAAAAGTACAAGGAAGACATATCAATGCAGGACATACATGTCACCCACTCAGGACTCTTATTGAAAAACCCAAACCAGAAGCTATAATATATGTAAAAGAACTAGATGGTAGGAAAAAAGCAAATGAGTAAATAAATATAATGAGACAGTAAATAACATAATGAGACAAATAACCTCAATGATGCTGGCAATTTGGTTTGTGATGGTCACTTACTTTAGGCCTGAGGCCTGCTTTTGAGTGGCCACCAGCTGCTGGGCCTGGGACTTGCATTTGAGAGGCCATCTGCTGCTGTGCCCACTCTTAAGGGGTTTATTTGCTTAGTAAGTCTTGTAGTGGGATTTAAACCTTCCTCCCTGGCCTATGGGATTCACCTTTGATCTTGAGGCATGGTGGGAAAACTGTTAAAGATCAGTTTATGACCACAACTCTCTGCTTTCCCACACACTGGAAGGAAGACCCATTCTCTTTGAATGAGTGAATCATTTCCGCATTCCTGCTATTATTTACTGTAAGTTACTACTGAATAAATATTAACATATCAATCCCTTAACTGTGATTAATATCTGGCTACAGAGTCTCCAAGGGAGAAGATTAATTTTTTTATTTTTAAGAAGCTGTCATTTGAAAACAGCTTTTGGGTCAGGATAGGGGTGTCCTGTCCACTTCTCCTCTCAGCTCCAGGACCCCGTCTGGTGGGAACCAGTTCAAGCTCTGCAGTATCTAGGAAACTGAGTCAGTCATTGGTGTTTTCTATCTTTTAAAAATCTTTCTATTTCCTCTTCCTCAGAGTTCTTTCAGCTCTGAGGTGAGGCATTAGATGGGATATTCCATTTATGGCTGAGTGTTTCAAGGTCTCTCACTCTTTGAATAATATCTGGAGGTGGGCCTCTGTATTTTTAACTCTGTTTCAGGAGGAAATGTCTCTGATGATGGCTGAGCAAATCACAGATTTGTGAATATAGTAAAATGTCATTAGGGATCTTTTTCTTCATTTCTTTAGTAGAACATTAGTATTTAGATTTCTCCTAAGTCCCTGACCCATCTCAGGTTCTGGGTGATTTAAGTAGCATTGTATATGGGTTCTGTCTCATTGAGTGGACCTTAAGTCAAACCAGATATGGGTTGGTTACTCCTACAAGTTGGTTATATTAATATATTGGTGTATTTTGCAGATAGAACACCATTGTAAACTGAAGGATTTGAGGCTAAGTTGATGTTTGTCTTTCTCCTTTGGTAGCATGCAGAACATCTTTAATTACTATAAATACAAGTTCATAGGGGTGAAGGTTCAAGGTAAGGACATCTTGATTTCTCCATGTAGTTGGCAATAACTTGGGTTATTTGGGGATCCATGGAACTACTTTGGCCAACATCTTGGTTAGATAGAAACCATTCTTGGTACCAGAAGCTTTGTTGGGTGAAAGATATATCCAGCTTTGCTCTGTTTTTTCTGTCTTCCTTTAAATCACTTAAAATTTCATTTAAATCACTTTAATATATATTATATTATATATATATATATCATAAGAATCTTCAACTACACTAGTTTTCATCCTTCCACTCTTTTAGCTCTCTTTCCCTGTATTTCTTCACTCAATTGCTCCCACCAAATTTGATCTTCCCATTCCCACACTCCATACCTTCCATCTATAACTACTTATTTTATTTCCTCTTTATAAGAAGATTCATCCCTCCCTGCTTGTCCCTTGTTCTCTATCTAACCTCTGTGGTTATACAAATTGTAGATTTTTTTTCTATCAATGACTTAACAACTAACATGTAAAAATAACCAAATAGTAAATACATGTCATATTTGACATTCTGGGTCTAAATACTTCACTCAGAATTTTTTTTAAGTTTGCTCCAATTACCTGAGAATTTCATATTTTTTGAATGGCTGAGTAATATTCAGTTATATAAATGAACCATTTGTTTGTTTATCAATCTATCCCCTGATAGACATCTAGGATGTTTTCAATTTCTGGCTATTATGAATAGTGCAACAATGAACATGGTTGAATAATTGTCTCTGTGGTATGATGAAGCATCCTTTGGGTATGTGCCCAAAACTGGTATAGCTGTGTTTTTAAGTAGATTGATTCCTGTCTTTCTGACTTACTGCCACATTGATTTCCATAGTGGCTGTATGTGTTTGCATTCCAGCCAGCAAAAGGTAAGTAACTCCTTTACTTGAGATCCTCACCAGCATAAGCTGTCATTTGTTTTATAGCTCTTAGCCATTCTGACTGGAACAATTTGAAATCTCAAAGTTGTTTGGATTTCCATTTCTCTGGTGACTAAAGAGTTGGACATTTTTAAGGGCTTTTCTTTTTTGAGAATTCTTTTTTTCTACTCATACACCATACTTAAACTGAGTTGTTTTCTGGATGCACAGTTTATTCACATAATTTTTAATCTAGATCTGACAAAATTGATTTTGGAATCTTCAAAAGTGAACCAATGTAGACAGAAAGTTAAATTTAACAAATACTTTTATATTGCTTATTTTTAAATGTCGATGAGTGTTTTCTGTGCATGTGTATACACCATGTGCAAGTACACCATGTGCATAGAGAGCCCAGAGCCAGGAGAGTGTACTGAATTTCTTAGAACTAGTCACAGATGGCCATAAACTAAAATTTTGAAACTCCACCCAGCACTCAGATCTGCCCTAAATCCAGGCCACCAGCAAAAGCACCTGCAGGCCTGAATCCCCAGTAAAACCCAGTTTGATGGACACTCCCAACTACAAAACCCTGCCCCACTCCCCTCCCCACACCATCACCTGACAACCTTAGTGGCAACCAAAAACCCACAGCGCCCAGGCCCACAGAAGACTAAGAGACTAAGAGAGTTCCTCAGTTACTATTGAATTAAGAACAACTACTAAGACCCTCGATTTCCCAGCACCTACTGGAGTAAAAGGGGTCACTGTGACAAGAATACACTACCTCTAAGTAAACCAAGTACCCAGATTGGATCAAAAGAGACATCCTTATACACAGAATCACTCAGAACAGAGTGCACCAAAATCAGTTCCTAGAGATACAAACAAAACCTGCAGTGAAGAGAGAAAGAAATGGACAGACACCAGTGTAAGAATACATATAACAACATAAAAAACAACATGGCATCACCAGAACCTGGTGGTTCTACAAGAAGACCTGAGCATGGCAATGCAGAAGAAGCAGAAGGAAACAACCATACAAACAACTTTATGAAGATAATAAAAGCCTTAAAAGAGAATATAAAATTCCCTTAATGAAATAAAAGAAAATACAAACAAAAAATTTAAACAGATCAACAAATCCCTGAAAGAAATAAAGAAAACCATCAAAAAAGCAATCAAACAGGTAAAGGAAACTTTAAAAGATAAAAAACTGAAATAGAAGTAATAAAGAAGTTAAAACCCAAGGCCATGCTGGAAATAGAAAATCTGAAGAACTGGAACTACAAATGCAAGAATAATCAACACAATACAAGAGATGAAAGAGAAAAACTCTAGAGTGGAAGATTCAATAGTGGAAATAGACAAGCCATAGAAAACACTAAAACCAATAAAGTCATAGCAAAAAACATCAGGAAAATATGATATACATAAAAATAAACCTGAGAATATTTCGAATTAAAGAAGAATACTAGCTCAAAGTCAGAGAAAATATATTTAACAAAATGAGAGAAAAAAACCTTTTAAACCTAAAGAATCAAATGCCTATAAAGATACAAGAAGCTTACAGAACACCAATAGACTAGACTACCCAAAATAGTCTGCTTACTACATAATATTAAAGACACTAAACCTACAGAATAAAGAAAAAATACTAAGAGCTGCAAAGGAAAAATGTTAAGTTACCTATAAGGACAGACTCATCAGAATAACACCAGATTACTCAATGGAAACAATGAAAGCCAGAAAGTCCTGGTCAGATGTTATATAGACACTAAGAGACCATGACTGTCAGCCCTGTCTACTATTACCACTAAAACTATCAATCACTATACATGGAGAAAACAAGATATTTCATGACAAAACCAGATTTAAACAATACCTATCCATAATTCCAGACCTACAGAAAGCACTAGAGGGAAAACTCCAATGTAAGGAAACTAGAAATACCCATGAAACCACAGGCAGGAGATAATCCCAAAGAAGAAAAACACAAAGAAAAGAAGTACATGCACACTACCCCCCAAAATAACAGGAAATAACAATCACTGGTTATTAATACCTCTTAATATCAATGGACTCAATTCACTGTAGAGAGCTGCGTACAGCCACACCATAAGATGGTGCTGGCCTTGAGCACTCTCCCTGGTAAACAACTCCATATTTGGCTAGGCCAAGGATCTGGCTTGCTTCTGTGTATCTGAGCCTATTGGTGATGCTCACGTGGCTATCTTGGATTGGATGCCCTGAGGGTATTTAGCTAAGAGCAGGCTTCCCCCGGAGTCAGTCAGTCAGTCAGTCAGTCAGTCAGTCAGTCTTTCCTCAGAAGAAACCAGATTGTAAAGGACCCGAATAAACTGCAGAGAGAAGGATCCGATGTTGCGTCTTCCTTGCTGGCAAGGTTGCACGTAACAAGTGGTGGCCCATACTGGGACGAGATAAGAACAACACTCGCACCAACGAACGACAGGATTCAGAACCCTCTGCAGTTGGGGGAGTGCACCAGTAAGTCCCAGGTAAAGTGGGATCCGCGATTAGAGCGGGGTAGCTCCGGCCTATAAGACAAGGCAGAGAAGAGGGAGCTCACCAATGAGTGGGTATAACCTCTTGGCACTAGCAGGGTAGCTCTGACCTGTAGATAAAGGTGGAGAAGAGGGAGCTCACTGACGATTGTGTGTAACCTCTTGCTGCTGTGAACCCACAGTAACTTTGAGCTCAAGGTAACAGTAACAGCAGTTTCGGCTCAAAGTGAAAGTAACAGCAGTTGCAAATTTTGGTTTAAAGTGACAGTGACAATTATTGCAAACTTGAGCTTAAAGTGAAAGTAACAGCTATAGCAGGGGCTCTTTGGGAAAAGCTCAGAAAATATTTTTAAAATAAGGAGTAAGTCATATAAGGATGGGGTCTTCAACTTCACATCCAATTTTTTGGCTCTGCATGAGCTGCTACATTCTAAGGATCTTAAAATCAAGGCAAGTATTTTGGAGAGATTTTTACAGGAATGTGATTCAATTGCACCATGGTTTGCAATGTCTGGCAACCTTACAGTTGCTTCATGGGAGAAATTAGGAAAGGACATAGATTCTGCCTATGAGCAGGGAACATTTAAGGCAGGGGTAAGGCCTATCTGGAAGTTGATTAGGGGGTGCCTAGAAGATCAGAGATGCGTTGCAGCGCTGGAGGAAGGACAAGCAGCTTTAGACCAGTTGAAGAAGGAGCGTTCTGGAGAAACAGGAAGCTTGAGGGACGAGCAAGGGAGGAGAACAGGAGGACTTTATCCTGACTTAGAGACCTTTGATATCTCAAGGAGGAAGGGAGGACATTATCCTGACGTAGAGGCCCTTGATATCTCAGATCTGCAAGGACAGATCTCAAAAGAGGAGGAGGAGCTAGTTAGATCGGTCCGGAAGAAGGAGGGAGTGAAAGAGTCTTTGTTCGGTGTTAGCCACAGACCTACACTTCTTGAGAGGACAGGTCTGATACAGGTAAAATGCTAATGGTGTCTTTAAGTTAAGTCTTAAAAAAGTATGAATGTTTTTGTTCACAAATCTGTAATAGGGGAGTACATATTTTTATTTCTCTTGGCTAAATTCCAAGAAGTAAGATTGCAGAATTATGCGGCAGTTTATGTTTCTTATATACTTGAGATACTGCCAATGTTTTCTAAAAGGGCTGTGTTCTGGCCTTTAGTCCCTGGTATAGCCAGGACAATAATTTTTCTGCCAGAGTGGCACAAGCCCTGGATGTACAAAAGGGCATTAATATTCAGATAAAAGGGGCTTGGGGTATACAGATGCTCCAGCAGTCAGTGCCAGGCTACTCGCTTGGAGGAGTGATGAAGGCCATTCTGGACATATCTAGCCATATGTCTTAGATTTACCTGTCTCCTTGTGGGGCAGAGACTTACTTAAGGACATGGGTTTTCAGCTTTCTAATGAATATTCACCAGCATCACAACATATGATGAAAAATATGGGATTTTATCCAAATTTTGGCCTAGGAAAACACCTGCAAGGCAGAAAGAATCCTATTGAGCCTCAACCCAGAGTACCAAGGCAGGGGTTAGGTTTTTCTTAGGGGCCACTGGGGAAGGAATTCCCATAACTTGGAAGACATTAGAGCCTGTGTGGATCCCCCAGTGGCCCCTTACCCTTGAAAAGTTGCAGGCAGCTAGGGCTTTAGTCCAAGAACAGTTACAGCTAGGACACATTAAAAGTTCAGTATCACCTTGGAATACACCTATTTTTGTAATCAAGAAAAAAATCAGGAAAATGGAGATTACTGCATGATTTAAGAGCTATAAATAACCAGATGCAACCAATGGGCCCAGTACAATGAGGGCTTCCATTGTTGACGGCCTTGCCTTCACAATGGCATATCATAGCAGTAGACATTAAAGATTGCTTCTTTTCCATACCTTTATATAAAAAAGATACAGAAAGATTCGCTTTCACACTTCCCTCATGTAATCATGAGGGGTCTGATCAGAGATTTGAGTGGATAGTATTGCCGCAAGGCATGGCTAATAGTCCCACTATGTGTCAGCTTTTTGTAGGTCAAGCATTACAGCCAATTAGGTAGAAATTTCCACAAGTTCGTTGTGTACATTATATGGATGATGTCTTATTAGCAGCCAAAACCAGAGAAATGCTAGATGAAGCCTATACTACCCTTGTGAGTTCCCTTAAGGATAGAGGGTTGTTTATTGCTCCTGAGAAAGTACAACTTAGTAACATTATTGATTACCTAGGAGCCAAGATTGTTTTCAACAGAGTGATTCCCCAGAAGCTAGAAATTAGAAAAGATGAGTTAAAGAACTTGAATGATTTTCAAAAGTGGTTAGGAGATATTAATTGGATAAGAGGATATTTACGATTAGCCAACTATGAACTTAAACCATTGTATGCTATTTTGCAAGGCGATTCTGCCTTGGATTCACCTAGACAATTGGATGATGCCGCTAGGGGCGCTCTTAGACTTGTGGAGGAGAGATTGCAGCAAATGAGTTTAAAAAGAGTTGAGGAAGATCAGGACATTATTATGTGCATTCTTTCTACCATGCAACAGCCTACAGGACTGTTATGGCAGAAAGGTCCATTGTTATGGATCCATCCTAAGATTTCACCTGCAAAATCCATTCAGCATTATCCAACTGCAGTTACAACTTTGGCTTTACTTGGCATCCAACAATCCATTCAGTTTTTTTGCGTAGTTCCAGTAGCTATTATTGTTCCCTATACTGCTTTTCAAATATCTATCTTGTGTTCCACCATTGATGAGTGGGCCATTTTATGATGCAGTTTTCTTGGACACATTGACAATCATTATCCCCAACATCCACTTATGACATTTTTTAAGGAACACCCGGTGGTCTTTCTAAAAGCCACTGCATCTCAGCCCATAGCTGGAGCTGTGAATGTTTTTACAGATGGTTCTAAAACAAGATGTGGAGCTTATATGGTCCACAACCAACAGTCTGTAGAGTTACAATTTTCACCTAACTCACCTCAAACGGTGGAATTGCAAATTGTGGTTGAAGTGTTTAAAGCCTGCCATTTTGCCTTTAATTTGATTTCTGATTCTGTTTATGTGGTTAATGCACTCAAACTTTTAGAAGTAGCTGGACCTATTAAGCCTACTGGTACTATCAGTGTCTTATTCCAACAGTTGCAGAAGTTGATTCTAGCAAGACATGCACAGTTTTTTCCCCAACATATTCGAGCTCATTCTGGATTGCCTGGACCTCTAAGCGAGGGTAATGCAGTAGTAGATCTAGCCACTAGACAACCATGGTTTTTTCCTGTCTCTGCCCTTGACAACGCAAGACAATTTCATCAGTCTTTTCATGTCAGTTCTAAGACTCTGCAACAGAAGTTCTCCTTGTCCAGAGCTGATGCCAGACAAATAGTTTTAGACTGTCAATAGTGTGTTACTTTTCAGAATCCACCTAGCTTGGGAGTAAATCCCTGTGGTCTCTTACCCATGAAAATCTGGCAAATGGATGTGACTCATATATCAGAATTTGGCACGCTTAAGTATGTTCATGTGTCGGTGGATACCTGTTCGGGTATCATACATGCTACTGCAATGTCTGGTGAAAAGGAACGTAATGTTATTGCACATTGCCTTGAAGCATGGGCTTCATGGGGTAAGCCTCTTCAGTTAAAGACTGATAATGACCCGTCTTACACAGGCCAACAATTCTCTTTGTTCTGTCAACAAATGGAAGTACAACTTAATCATGGATTGCCTTATAATCCTCAAGGACAGGGCGTCGTGGAACGTGCCCATCACACCTTGAAGGCATGTTTACTAAAACAAACAGGGGGAATTGGTCATAGTCATTCCCCAAAAGAGAGACTTTCCTTAGCTTTATTTACTCTTAATTTTTTAAATTTGGATGCTCACGGGCACTCTGCAGCGGATAGACATGCTGCACCTCATGGTGCCTGTAAAGGCATGGTAAAATGGAAGTACATCTTGACAGGCCTCTGGCGAGGGCCTGATCTCATGCTGACATGGGCACGAGGGTCTGTTTGTGTTTTTCCCCAGGATCAGCAAGATCCAGTGTGGGTTCCAGAATGCCTGACCAGAAGAGTTTCAAGTGAAAAGAAAGATGGTGAGGAACAGCGAAGGGATGTTGCTGCTGATCCTGATGATACTCTTGCTGAGCCACACAGTAATGATGGAATCAAGATGGGGAATTCTGTCGGTGTTTCCCAAACCAATGCTGGTTCGGCATGATGCTCAGCTTTTTCCATGTCTTTTTACTACCAATAAGTCTCTTGACATTCCCTATTATCCTTTAGATGCAGAAATAGCCCCTCTGGGAGAAAATAGAACTTTTGCTTTAGAAGGAACTTCATGTTTTGATGCTGATTGAAATAGTACCATTCAATTTTCTCCCTGCATTCCTCTGTCCATGTTTCAGACTGGATGGTTTGGTCAGTTTTATGCTAAGACAGGGAGTTGTTCAGTTACAGCCAATGCTACTTGGATTTATGGCCTTGTTCCTGGAACGGGGGTGACTGAATTACCTCTTTCTCGGGTGGAATTTCCCCTTTCTCAGCCAAAGTGGGCCCCCTTTTGTTTGGACAACAATAGGGGCGGGGTGTGGCCTTAGACAGGATGTCAATCACATAGCTCAGTTTGGGTGGATGATAGTAAAGATTTTATCTTTCCCCCCCGGATTGAGGGTTAGTAAGAGTTATAACCAGATGAGGATGAGTGTGAATCCTTTTGATAATTGGCTTTTACGCGGGGTTAATGGTAGTTGTTTACATGCTGAAGCTTTACTTATGATTAAGGAGGATTTTTTGGATTGGGAAATTTTACATGCAATTTCACTAGACATCGAGTTCTCGGAGGTAGTTGCTTAATAGCTAAGAATTATTCTCTTATTAAATATGAGCCTACACCTGTGTGTGTTATTCCTCCTTTTATGTTTATTGTAAGTTGGTTTGCTTTCAGCACTTGTTCTAGTGACAGTTGTTTTTATTCTCAATGCTGGAATGCTAGTGAGTTTAGATTTGCTGTTGTGGCATGCTTGCTCAGATGGATACCAGTTCCTGTAGTGGCTCCGAATGCCATGTCGCTTTTTAGACCTAAGAGAGATTTCGGAATAACTGCTGCTATAGTTGCAGCCATTTCTTTGGTGGCTGCTAGCGTTACCACTGCTGCCATTGCCATGAGCCGCACAGTGCAAACCACACAAGTCTTGAATGATCTTTCAGCTAGCATGGCACGGGCCCTGGATTTACAGCAGAGTTCCGCTGCCCAGTTGAAAGGAGGATTGATGATTGTCAATCAAAGGATTGATTTAGTTCAAGAGCAAGTTGATGTCTTGTGGCAGCTGGCTCAGCTTGGCTGCGAATGGAAGTTCCAAGGGCTGTGTATTACTGGTGTACAGTATGAGAATTTTACCCATGCTGTCAACTTGTCGAAACAATTGTCTAGCTATCTTTTAGGTAATTGGACAGGAGAATTCGATCACCTGATGGAGCAGCTGAGAGTGGCTATTGTCACAGTGAATTCAACTCGGATAGATGTCGGGCTGACAGAAGGACTGTCCTCCTGGATTTCCACCACTATGGGCCACCTTAAAGAGTGGGCAGGGGTGGGAGCTCTGGCTGGCCTGATGGTGCTGATATTCCTAGTGTGCCTGTGGTACATTTGCCATATTAGGTTCACTCAACGTCATAATGCAGTCATGATTCTACAAGCCTTTGCTGCCTTGGAGATGGGACAGTCCCCTCATGTTTGGCTGGCTACCTTGAAAGGTTAATTTTTCTAGCACAGGATGTGAGGCTTGGGCACTCCACTTGGATTCCACCGAGGCTTGGTACCACCGAGGTTTGAAGCCCAAGAAGAGCATGCCTGATTGCATGCGGGTTGATACCCACATTCCCACCTCTGTGAAAAAGGGGTATTGGACAGGTCTGATGTTGTCTGGGTGGAGGACACCTGGAGAAGCATTAGCATACGTTCCTTTGCACTACAGAGATCAGGCCTCTACTCTTGCCTGTTGCTTTTATATTAAAAAGGGGGGGAACTGTACAGAGCTGCGTACAGCCACACCATAAGATGGCACTGGCCTTGAGCACTCTCCCTGGTAAACAACTCCATATTTGGCTAGGCCAAGGATCTTGGATTGGATGCCCTGAGGGTATTTAGCTAAGAGCAGGCTTCCCCCCTGGAGTCAGTCAGTCAGTCAGTCAGTCAGTTGGTCGTTCGTCAGAAGAAATCAGATTGTAACGGACCTGAATAAACTGCAGAGAGAAGAATCCGGTGTTGCGTCTTTCTTGCTGGCAAGGTTGCGCATGACAATTCACCTATAAAAAAGACATACTCTAACAAAATAGATACAAAAACAGAATCCATCCTCCTGCTGCATACAAGAGAAATACTTCACATTCAAAGACAGAGACTGGCTCAGAGTAAAGGGTTGGGAAAAGACTTTTCAATCTAATGGACTTAAGAAATAAGCTGGTGTAGCCATTCTAATATCTAATAAAATAGACTTCAAACAAAAATCAATCAGAAATGTTGATTTGATGAGTAGAAAGCCTCCTTTACAACAGGAATCAGTGCTCTTAGCTATTGCTCCTTAATACCATTAATAAAGATCTGAATCATTTCACTGAAGTTTCAACAATAACAATACTTCATGAAGACATGCTCGTTGCATAATATCATCCATCTTTGTCCACATGATTTTCTTGATTTGTTCAGACCTGGCGTCCCTATTATCATAAAACATATGGATATTAAACTCCATTTAGCTACAGTGCTTTGTTCATATACTTTTAAAAGAGATTTCCTGATCACCAACTGTAGTTTTATTTAATTTGCCAGCACAAGCTGTATTAATTTCTAAAATCATCAAACACCAGATGGTTATGGTAGCACAGGCTTATAGTTCCAGCAATTGGGATGTAATTTTAGGTGGTATCTGAAGCTAGAATCTATCCTGATCTGTATGAGGTCTGGTACCCCCCCAAATAGAAACAAGAACAAATATGAACCATGAAATATACCTTGTAAAAGTCATAGGTGAAATTTCTAGAAAGAAGAATTTGAATGGCTATCTTTTTTTATTTTTATTTTATTTTTTTTTATTTATTTTTTTTTATCAATTCCAATGAGTGCTGCTGTCCTTGTTCCAACCATTGATCCTCGGAGTCCTTAACTGTTTGATTCTCACTGTTCTAAGGTCTCTAAGATCATAAAAGAATGACCAAAATTAGACCTTTGGTGGCTGTGGTTTAAAGTTACATACATATTTGGTATCACTTCCTATTTTTACTCTGGGAAATCTATATTTACATTATCTCCAGTAGTCACTGGAAGGAAAGAATAGTATGTCAACTTTGCCTGGAAAAGTATAACAATAAAAAAGACAGCCATTTAGGTAAAAATTATTTTCTGTATTTCCTGTAGTTTTTGTCTAAAGTTTAATCTTCATAAAAATTTCCCTTTTCACAGCAAGAAAAATAGCTTCCCCAAGGAGGAGCTCTCAAATAGAGTATCTAATTCAATGTTAGCCCTGAAATCTGATATATACAAATAACTTTATAGGCCTTAGAAGATTATATTTGTATATATATATATATATAGGAATACATATATGTGTGTATAACTGCAATTTGAAATAAAGGTCATGAACTTGAGAGAGAGCATGGGGTGTGCATGTGAAGTATTGAAGGAAAAAAGGGGAAGGAAAGTGATGTCATTATATCTAGTTTAGAATTTAAAATACAATCTAAAAATTGTCAGGTCATACTTTAAATTATATCTAGTTTAGAATTTAAAATACAATCTAAAAATTGTCAGGTCATACTTTTAAAATCTAAACTCCACAAAAATGGAAAACCAAGAAGAAATGGACAGCTTTCTGGACAGGTACCACTTAACAAAATTAAATCAAGAGCAGACTAAAGACCTAAACAGACTATAACCCCAAAGGAAATTGAAGCTGTCATTAAAAGTCTCCCAAGTAAAAAGAGCCCAGGCCCAGATGCTTCAGTGTAGAATTCTACCAGACATTCAAAGAAGAACTAATACTAATACTCCTCAAACTGTCCCATACAGTAGAAACTGAAGAAATTTGCCACAATAATCCTAATACCCAAGCCACTCAAAGACACAACAAAGAAAGAGAATTACAGACCAATTTCCCTCATGAACAATGATGCAAAAATTTTGAACAAAATTGGCAAAATGAATTCAACAACATATCAAAAAAATAATCCACTGTGATATAGTAGGCTTCATCCCAGAGATGCTGGAATGGTTTAACATACAAAAAACTGTGAATGTCATTAATCATATAAACAAAGAAAGAAAAAAAAAACACATGGTCATCTCATTAGATGCAGAAAAAGCCTTTGACAAAATCTAATACTCCTTCATGATAAAAGCCCTGGAAAGTTCAGGAATACAAGAAAAATACCTAAATATAATAAAGGCAATATACAGCAAGACAACAGCCATTGTCAAACTAAATGAACAAAATCTCGAAGCAATCTCACTAAAATCAGAAACAAAACAGGGCTGTATTCTCTCTCCTTTTTTATTCAATATGGTTCTAAAAGTTTTAGATAAAGCAATAAGAGAACAAAAGAAGATTAAGGGGATACAAATTGGAAAAGAAGAAGTGAAACTATCTCTGTTTGCAGATGATATGATTGTATACATAAGTGGCCTGCAAAATTCTACCAGGGAACTTCTAGAGTTGATAAACACCTTCAGCAATGTAGCAGTCTGCAAGATCAACTCAAAAAAATTAATAGCCCTCCTATACACTAAAGATAAAAGGGCTGAAAAAGAAATTAGAAAACCATTACCCTTCATGATAGCTGTAAACAGTATTAAATATCTTGGCATAACTCTAACCAAAGAAATAGCAGGCTTGTTTGACAAAAACATTAAGTCACCGAAAAAAGAAATTAATGAGGATATCAGAAAATGGAAAGACCTTCCATGCTCCTGGATAGATAGAATCAATTTAGTAAAAATGGCAGTTTTACCAAAGCAATGTACGGATTCAATGCAACACTTATCAAAATCCCAACACCATTTTTTTATAGACCTTGAAAAAACAATACTCAGCTTCATATGGCATAACAGGGAACCAAAGATCACCAAAACAATCCTGCTCTATAAAAAAAAACCTTCAGGAGGCATCACTATCTCTGGCTTCAGGCTGTACTATAGAGTTATAGTAATAAAATTAGTCTGGTACTGGCATAAAAACAGACTTGTAGATCAATGGCATCAAATCGAAGACCCTGACAGTTCAAAGCCCAGTTTAGGTTATTTAGTTCCAGGTAGAACTGAGTCTTTCTCAGTGAAAAAAAAAGCATAAGAAATAGCATCCTCTAGGTACCAAAGTTGGAGGAGGCTTGGGTTCATTTTATTAAACACTGCAGTAATTTTATAGCATTCTCTCTGTTCTAATGTTTTTCTTGAATGCATTATTTGATTTCTTTAAATATTTATAACATACAAAATAGAGGTACTCTGGTATTTAACAAAATAAATAAAATTGTATAGTTATACATACATATTATACTCATTAGTTCATTAGTATTTTCATTACAATTTTATCATGCCTATTTTCTCTTTCATTCCCTATGAGAAAGCTAATCTCTGAATATAAACTTGTGTATACCATTTTATCTGTTTGTAGTACCTAGTGTTGCTAAGTTATAGATTTTAAGATATTTAATACTGAAGTAACAATATTTTATTCTGACCTAGAATCACAATCTTCTGCCACATTTTCCCAAAAAGCACATTGCAGAGTTGAGCATCTGAACATACAATCACCTGTGTAAAGAATTTAGCTTTATCAACAAAGTCATAAATGTTGACTTTTAGAAATTTAAACCTCTGCAATCTGAAATATATTAGAGGAAAACTGGCTTGGCAGTGTTATATAATATCCTCCTTGATATGTTATTCTAAATAGAACAGTTAACATATAGCAGCAGCCATAAATTATGGTGCAGTAAATTTTTATATTTCTAGTTTTATCCTATGTAATTTTCTATACAACTAAAATTATCTATGCTTCACTATACACTTCTAATATATACTCTTGTATAGTTTACTCAAGAAAACAACAAATGATATTCTATTTGAGAGATTGAAATGACATGTACAGATAGATCCCCATGCTTTTCCATCATCTTTACTCTAGGTCACCCTATTTTACAGGGGTCAAAAATAAAGTTTTACTTTTGCAATTATTTCATTTGTTTTATATTTTTTCAAGAGTATGTGTAAAGGAAAAAAAAGTTTGGCCAAAGAAGTTAGGGAAAAGTTTAATACTCAATGAATTGTACTCTCTCTTCAGGCATTAAAGGGAACAAGTGTTGGTATTTTTTAAGGGTGTAAAAAGTGTGTGTGTGTGTGTGTGTGTGTGTGTGTGTGTTGTTCTTACCAATATCAACAGAAATTATTTTTCTCAGAGCAATAATTTTAGTATCTAAGACTCAGTATTTTAGAGTTGCTGCCTAGATACATTTATATTAAAAACTTGGGAAACTTAACTTGTTGCAATTAACAAGAGATCAACCTTACTAGAAATCAGGATTATCTCAGGGCAAGCTCTTTCTGTGGTCATAGGTATTGATCTTTTCACAGTGCTTATATTAACTGGATATCTGTAGAGATGTGTGGTTTTCTGTAAGATGTACATAAAGAACTGTTTGGCCCATGTACGGCACCGTAGAAGTGGGTGGAGAATCAGAGGCAGCCAGGTAGGAGAAGGAGGGTGGAGTTAGTCACTCTCGATCCGTCCTCCGCAGAAGAAGCATGTAGGAGTCCAGGTGAGTCATGGGCTATGGGTCACGTGGTGGAGGATTAATAGAAATGGGTTAATCTAAGAAGAAAGAACTAGCTAGTAATGGGCATAAGACATGGGCCAAACAGTTTAAAGGATATAAGTGTGTGATTCATTTCTTTGGGGGACAAAAGTCGTGGGCGTGTGCCAGGTCACAAACCTCCTGGACCCAAAAACAGGCCGGGAAACTTACTACAACAGAGATGTAGTTTCTAGAAAATCAGATTTCTTTTGTAGTTTGAGAAATCAATATATTTGATTTTATATCTATTACCATTCTAGCTTCATTTTACTTATAATGCTTCTATCATTTGTAAAATTTACTATGCTTCAAATTGTAACAATGAAAATGACAGAATGTTCAAGTGAGCCTTGGAAATGGGGCTGAAGAATTTACCTCTGCCTGTTTTGATAGTGAGTGGTATGATGCTTGGAAATTCACACCAATTATCTGAGTGCTTTTTCAATGGGAGATGGAGGTAATCACAAGCATAAGTCTATTTGACAGATTTAATTTTGTGACCTTTTAAGGGTATATGGCTTTATTAACTGCCATGTCAGGTTATTTTCCAAAGTTAAGAAGTATCTGATAAATCTATGAAACAGTAAGTTGATCAAACCAACAGATATTGAAATCATTTATTGCTATTTGTATGAGATTGGAATCAAGTTGACTCATACACATCTTTTTTCCTTCTGTCTCTCTCTCTCCAACATGGTAGCCCCAAAAATAAGATAAAAAAGAAGGCAGAGGAGAATCAAGAGGAGGCAAGCAACAAACAGTGACTACTTTCCGACTGGCACTGTTGGAGGAAGCAGTTCCCAAAGCAAATGGCAAGGTTGATAGACCAGGTTAGGTAGAGAAATTTCTGCAACGTGGCATGCTAATGATGTGGATTGGGTACCTTCGGTGGACTGTTAGATTCTTCCTGATACTCCAACAGCTGCTCAGGGAATCAGATATCAACAGGAACCATCTTTACAAGTTGCCACCTATATTGCTTTCCTAGGAAATCTGCCCTATGATGTGATAAGAGTCTTCATTAACAGATTGTTTAGAGGAAAACATGTCAGCTCTATGAGCTTACCACATTAACTTGTTTTACTTATGCCAAAGTTCAGGACCTGGATTTCCTGTTAGTGCTCAGAGTTTCAGTGAAGACACTCTGAATAGCAGGAGGATTCAGGTGGTCATTTATAAAGCACAGAATGAGCAACATAAGGATCATCATTTTTTTGACAGAAAAGAAATCGAGAATCACCAATACAGACAATGATTAGGTTAGGCATCCTTCCACAGATAACCTTGGAGACTATCCCTCTGGAAAGGGTGATGATAGTATTGGACAGAATGATATCTTCATCATTCATACTGGTATCTAGATATCTAGATAGATATTGTGATTAATATTAGGACAGCTCATGCTGGGATATGAATCACTACAGGAGAAGAGACAGGTCCTAACTGTATCTGAGGCAGCAGGGTCTATTACATATTATGACTCCAGGACAGGCAAAATGGGCCAGAAGAGCATTTGGTAGTGGGTATTATAGAGAAGACATATACGGAGGAGATGAGGACTAGTGTGAAGATATGACCATCTAGACAATTACAGACCTCTGGAGATGATTACTACTCTAGAAAAAGATATTTACAGGCCTAATGATGGAGTTCTCCCAAGGATTCACACTGAATCTAAAATGTCATTGTATTCCTAAGGAAACTAGGTTTTCTGTGTGCTCCTTTCTCTCCAGTCAAATGGTTTTAAATTTGGAAGGGAAAAAACTTTGGACACAACGTCTAGATAAATAGATGTAGAGGAGTTGTGACTGACACAATAACAGAAACAGAAGCATTATCTGGCTGTGCCGTAACTAGACTGGTGGTCAGAATGGTCAGAAAATATGAATTCAAACTTGGAAATCACCCACACCTAGCAATAATGTGCTAGAAGGGCAGAAAAATGTAATACTCAATATAGATAAAGACTGCCAATCTCCATTTACCAAGTCTTATTAATCTTATCCATTTCTAAAGGTAATTTCAAACACACACCTATGCCATCAAAAGACACTGTGCAGGTGAAAAGAAGCTCAACAAGTCCTGCTGAGTCTTAGTGCTCAATGATAGGTCAGTGATGCCCTCCAAACTTTGGAAAAGGAACTTCAGTTCATCCATCCAAAGAAGGACCAAGAGATAAAGAGGAACAATAAACATTAGAAGGAATTAGACAGGAAGGATTCCAGATCTACACCTAGGAGAATAACCCTGTCAGAAATCCAACTGCTGTGTTAGGTTCAGCTACCAAGTGTGATTTTCTCTCTACAGGTGGTAACCATAGGGACAAGGGGAAAGTCTACAAAGAGCAGATCTCCAAATGCTAAGCATTTCCCCCTCCACAACAAAACAATGAAGAACAACTCAAGTCTTCACTCAGACAAAACAAAACACCTCCTGAAATAGAGAAGGGCTGGGATTATAGAAATGAACATATAAGTAAGAACCTTGAAGGATTTTTAAGAAAGATAGTGCTACAAAAGTTTATCTTCCATCCCTTATATTGCTGTAAAAATGGAGGTATCAAGATGAATGAATTGCATTGAGTGATAATAGTTCTGGAAGCTAGCAGAGCACTGGCTCCATAGGCCTCTAGCATGCACTCAACCACAGTCAGTTATTAGTAAGCAGTTTAAGTATTTGCAGGAACAAAAGGAAGGTGATTCAGCACCCTAGAAAATCTCAGCATTATGCCAAGTGATCTGCAATTCCAATATTGAAAAATTCAAGGGCTTCTTAGCTTTTTAATCTTCTTTGGTAGAGTTCAAATGTCTATTAGGAGAATAGTGTTTATTTTTATCCAACTGCTTTCTGCTCATGCTATTCAGTCAAGAAGAGCTATAGGAGGGATGAAACTATGGCTAAATATCTTAAGAAACCCTGTGTGAAATCACACTTAAAAACCCTTGAGATGTCTACCAATCCTTGGTCTTAGTCTTACTATTTTAGATTCCATCTTACATTTTAGATGTACTGAATACTTTTCAAATGCAGAGCATATACTTCCATTCTGGTTGTTTTCATTCCATGCTGTGAATAACTACCTGTTTATCTTTATCTTACCAATTAAAAATAATTTTAGAGTCTTAATTAAGCATGTATTAAAATTTTAACCAGGATCTAAAATGTTTAATAATGGTATGTTTCTTTTATGACAGTGACCCCTTTTCATATCACAGCCCTGTATGTCAAGTACTTTCTTTGTAAAATAGGGTGTTGATTGCACTATCTGGGACTGCTTTAGAGATGAATGCATATGAAATGTTTAGAAAATTTCTATTAAATAAATGTTATGTGTTTTCATTATTTCTATCATAGCACACATTAATAACATGGCAATGTTTCCCCTCAGCCATGAGAAAAGGCTTCCGGAAACATCATTTGTCATGTGCAATATGTATACAACATAATGTATGGCAAAAATCAGGTGATTCTATTCTGTCATTGATAACAAGGGTGAATTCATTCAGAAAAATGATCATGATTCTTATTTACAAAGATAACTTTTAGAATAATTTGGAAGGGATAAGGCCACCATCATAGTCTGCCACTCCATAGGAAGATATTTATGTGTCCCATTGTTAGACAGTCACCATGAACCATACTGAGTGGGGTATGTATGATGGTACTAGATTCAAGTTTTATAGATTTATAATTTTTTGAAGTGGCCTTTCAGTGAGTAGATTTTAGGTATCTCATTGGATAGCATATTCTCTTATTTGTGTCAATTTATGAAGAATATAATATGGAGAAAACTCTTACAGTGCAAGATCTGAATATTTTTCATATAAAGCCAGATTTCCAAAAAGTTAACAATAAATTATTCTAATGGTAATAGCTAAAGTTCAATATTTATAGGAAATTTGTCCAATGTAGATAATAGCACAATTCTTGATGTGTGTTGATTGCTTTGAAATGGCAGTTTTCAATAAATATTAAAATTAGGTGGTAATCACTAGCATTATGTATTATTTATCAGCATTCAAATTTCCATGAAGAGAGACAACTTTTAACACATTAACCTCCCTTCAAAGATCTCAGGGACAAAACCCAATTCCAAATGCAACATTTTATGCTTCATTATTGATTGTAGAATTATATACATATTCTTGTGGTCAAAAGAAGTTCATTATTACCCAATCATGTCTAAAATAGCTCTAAGCTAGAAACATTTTCCCAGGTATCTCATGCAAATAAACCTGTCATACATTTTCATGGCTTATTCTTTGAATAAGGTCTATTTATGATCATACAGCATTGGATATTCTAAAAACAACCTTGAAAACTTAGAAATAATGTAAGAAAAAATACTCCTCTGCCTGTGAAAACACTTGCTTAGCTTTATAGCTGGGAGAGAGGTTAGTGTTTTAAGAGAGAACATTTAATGTATTTAGTATCTTAATAACAGTGAGAATTTTAATTTCAACGTTTATTGGAGAGTTTTTTTGGAATATATCCCATAAGTAGAACACCATCATGAGTTCTAAAATCCATCTGCAAAGTGAAAGAAGATTGGGATAATAAATAAGACACTGAGAATTCTAAGGACTGAGTCTACTTTAGCTGTTTGAATGTAAAGCTATAGATATGTTCTCTTTCAAAGGATTTGAGTTTATTTCTCAACATCCATTTTGGTCCACTTATAACACCTTGTAACTCTAGCCCCAGGGAATATAATGCCTTCTTTTTTTTCTCTCTTTCTTTTTTTTTTTTATTATGAATAAAGTTACGTTTTCCATCTGTGTATATCCTTATTCAAGGTCCCTTCCACTTCCCATACCCTCCAGTCACTCTCTCTGCTCCACATTACCCCATCTCCTCCCCAGCATGGGCAGGAGTTCCCAAGAACCCAATATTGCTCAGTTCAGCATCCACTCCTGGCAGATCCAGTTACCTCACCCCAGCATCAAGACTGAGTCAGATGTTCCTCTAGAGGGAGTGGGATCCAAGGTGCCACTCTAAGGTGTTTCAGATCCAAAGCTCTCTAAAATATATAAAGAACTCAAGAATCTAGAGCCCAAAACGTTGAATAAACCAATCAAAAAATGGGGTTCAGAAATAAAAAGGGAATTCTTAGCAGAATTACAAATGCTGAGAATTCCCAATGGCTCAAAGGAACATGAAAAAGTGCACAACATCTTTAGTCAACAGAGAAATGCAAATCAAAACAACTTTGAGATACCACCTGTCAGATTGGCTAAGATAAAAGACACAGTTGGCAGCCTATGCTGGAGAGGTTGCAGAGCAAGGGGAACACTCCTCCATTGTTGGTGGGAGTGTAAGCTTCTTCAGCCACTCTGGAATGCAGTATGTCAGTTTCTCAGAAAATTGGGAATCAATATCCCCAAGAACCCAGCAATACCACTTCTGGGTATATACCCTAAAGATGCACATTTTCACTCCAAAGTCATTATTAACTCAACTATGTTCATAGCAGCATTATTTGTAATAGTAAGAAGCTGGAAGCAACCTAGATTCCCCTCAACTGAAGACTGGATTAACAAACTGTGATACATCTACACAATGGAGTACTACTCATCAGTAAGAAAAAATGATATCCTAAAATTTGCAGGCAAATGAATGGATGTGGAGAATATCCTCCTGAGCGAGGTATCTCAAACCCAGAAAGATAAGCAGGGGATATATTCACTCATTAGTGGACTCTAAACAAAACGCAAAAAGCAAAAAGCAAAGCATGTCCAGGCTGCAAACCAAAATCCCTGAAAAGCTATGGATTTTTAAAAGATAAATTTTGGAAAAATAAATATATTTGATGTAGCACTAAAGCTTAAATGTGAACTTTTTTTTTTTTCATTTTTGTGTGTATTTTCCAAGATGATGACTTTGAAGATATTGGATGTAAATTTTAGTCTCAGCAATCATTTCCTCACAAAGTAAGAGAGACTAATAATGAAAGATAAATAACTCCCAGTGAGTGATACAGTCAGAAGGTACAAGAAAGGAAAGTTCAAATTTCCTTGATTGCTTCCCGGAAAAAACAAGAGACAGTTGCATCATTGGCTTGGTTTATAAGAATCTACACTGTGTGCTATTTCTCAAGTCTACAAAATATTTTGGATCTTCTGGTATCTCTCAGATATCTCAACTTCCCAGTAGATTAGAGCATAATAAAGAAATGTACCTATGATAAGGAAAATAACCTGTTATTAACATTAATTCCCATCATAAATTCTGAATGCTGCTTCCAGATTGGCAAAGGAAAAATGTGCAGATAAGCTGCTGCAGTGTGGTGCTTTCTTTAGTGAGATAAAGTTTTATGATATCTGAGCCTTGGTGGGACAAAAGCTTGAAATGTAACAAGAGTTTCATGAATATATATTATATATTTAATAAAACTTGAATATTGGGAAGAGATCACCCACTCAAATCCTAAGCATATAACTCAGTAATTCTTAAACTTTGAATACAAAGATACACAGCTGAGTTAGTCACACACACCTTTATTCCCATCACAGAGAGTGGTGACCTCCACCCTTGATTCCACAACTCCAGAGACAGAACTTCTTTTGTTTCTGTAAGATCAAGGCTGCATGCCTTTAATCTTAATCTAGATAAGATAAGATATATAAGGGCTGATAAAAACTGAGAGAAAACAAAAGCTATTAAAAAAGGGGTCTGGCAAAAGAGTCTAAAAACAAGGCTAAAATGTTATAAGAAAACTAGGTAAAAATTGACTGTGATGCTTCCTCTCTCTGATATTTCAGCCTTCCCCAGATATTTGGCTCTGAGTCTCATTCTTGATACTACAGAATTTACTTTGTTATGCTCTTCCTAAGTACAATGTAAATAATTTATAAATCATTAAGAAGTTTAAATTAGAAAATGTTGGGTAAGATTAGAAAAGAGGTATATTAATTAGCTATGTTTACAATAACAAGTACCAGAGAAAATTAGGTTATAATAAGAAAAGGTTCAGAGTTTGTAAAGTTCCAGTTCATATCCAGCTGTCATGTTGCCCTTAGTTCAGAATGAGATAACATATTATGGCCAGAATAATGTGAAGTAGTAAATCCACTGACCTCCTGGTCAGAAAGAAAACACACACACACACAAGCTCACACACACTCATGTGCGATTGGGGGGGTAATCGACTAGAATTCCACTCCTTTCCAAGGCATTTTCTTCAAGGACTGACCAGGCATGATTTTAATTCCAACACTCCAGAGGAAGAAGCCGGCAGAGAGTTGTGAGTTTGAGGCCAGCTTGATCTATGGGGTGAGTTCTCAGAAAGCCAAAGCTATGCAGAAAAATCTCTATACTAGAAACGAAAAAAAAAAGAAAAAAAGAAAAAGAAAGAACTCATCAAAAAATAACATAAAGGTGTTCCTTGAGGACTCTTAAAGTTTTCAACATATCCCAGTAACACTAGGTAGGATCAAGTATTTCATACATTGGGACTCTTGGACTATCACAGATCCAACAAAAGCACTGAGTGAGCCTTTCTTGTGAGAATATGCAGAAACAATGAGTAAACTGTGTAATACTTCTCCTAAGGTGAAATCAACAGTACAATCTATTTTCTTTCACAAAAGTTATTTTTTCAGGCTTTAGAGTCTACAATTTGCCTTAAGGTCTCTTTACTAAAAACCATTACAAAACATCATTCTACAAGTTCCAATGCATAATAAAAATGAAAACTAAGTTTAGAAAAAATTATTTTGTATGTAGATGAAACAATATGCATATAGGTCTTACAGATAAAGCTATATATTTCATGTGCATTCTTATAAAGTTTATGTGAAGATAAATAAACAGAATAACTCTCTTATTATCTGAATGCATAATGTAGACCACGGGACTTATTTAAGGACTATTGTTTTTATTTAGAAGACTATATAGACAACAATGATGAACTTGGACAGTTTCTGTTTCCTGATACTTGATTCAAGTTCAAAGTTCAGTAGTCATTGTATCCTTCATTTTATTCTTTTTGAACACTAAAGTCTACTCAGTGAAATGTCTAACTTAATAATAAATTTTAATTTCAATACCACTCATGCCTAGGTATATCTTAACTCTGTGAAGGTTTTTCTTACTTAAAAGCATTAATAAAACCCATTTAAGTATTAGATGCTTGTGTTTCACAAGGTTTTTTTGCTTGGAGCAGGCCGCACAGCAGGAGCATGTACCTCATTATCAGGCAAGTTCAAGTCCATTGCTTTAACTGGTCACATCACAAAGCACTCTATAGTTTTGCTTACACATTGAATTGTAAATGCAAGTTAGATAAAGTTTTATCTTGTGAAGCAAAAGAACTGCCAATTTTTCCTACTTTTTTTTTCTCACACCCTAATAGTAGGAGACTTCAATACCCCACTTTTGCCCTTAGAGAGGTCAACTGGACAGAGACTCAACAGAGAATTAAGGAGTCTAACAGAGGTTATGATGAAAATGGATTTAATAGATATTTACAGAAGCTTCCACCCAAATGCAGAGAAATATACATATTTATCAGCTCTTCATGGAACTTTCTCTAAAATTGAGCACATAAGTGGTCATAAAGCAAATATGAATAGATACAAAAAAACTGGAAGTAATCCCTTATATCATATTGGACCAATAGGGCCTAAAGTTAGAGTTCAACAACATCAAAAATTACAGAAAGCCTACCAACTCATGGAAACTAAACATCACTCAGCTGAACCACCTCTGGGTCAAGGAAGAAATTAAGAAAGAAATCAAAATCTTTCTAGAATTTAATGAAAATGAATCTACAACATACCCAAACTTGTGGGACACAATGAAAGCAGTCTTAAGAGGAAAATTCATAGCACTAGATGCCTGTACAAAAAAAACTAGAGAAATTCTACACTAGAGAACTAAGAGCAAAACTGAAAGACTTAAAACAATTAGAAGCAAACTCACCTAGAAGGAGTAGACAGCAGGAAATAATCAAACTTGGAGCTGAAATCAATACAATTGACACCAAAAGAACAATACAAAGAATCAATGAATCTAGGAGTTGGTTCTTTGAGAAAGTCAACAAGACAAATAAGCCCTTATCCAAACTAATCAAAAAGCAGAGATAAAGTGTCCAAATCAACAAAATCGAAAATAAAAAAGACATAACAACAAATCACTAGACAGGTATTATGTTTTTGTTGGTGAAAAAGAAAAGAGAGGTGATGCCTTTTTTAAGGAAATAAGTGGCAGGATTTTTAAACTAACATGGCCAGGATTCTGTCTTAGAATGTCTTTCTGTTATAGCACATTGTCTTTTGAGAACATAAAATACTTCTAAGCAGGAAAAAAAGGATGAATAGATGTGAACTGATTTTAGTCTCAGTTAAGCAATTTCATAGCTAGGGTCTGTCAAAGAAGGAAGTAGATCTTTATGGGAACCAAATTTTAATCTTTTAAAATGAGGAAGTAACATAATTTGGTCCATATGTTTTGAAGTAGAAAAAATGCAAGAAAAATTTATAATAAGGCTATATAAAAAGCAAATTTGACAGAGAACATGATTAGTTGGTTTTTTGTCAAGTCCAATGTATATCTATAAAAGGTTGAAACTGTATCTCCTCAAAATACTAGAAATTATTCAAAACATTAATATCAGCATTTATAATACACTAAAATTTTCAACTAAAGATAATGAAGAAATTCTAGGAATTATTTTTATTTCTTTGAATCACACAATCAGTTCATGCTCTAGTAAAAAGTTTTTAATGCTGCTTTCCAATGATGGAATATGATGACATACAGTCAGATCATAAGGTAAGAGTTGTATCTATTACTATCTCTCTATGTATTGACCATTTTACTGACTGGTTGTAGATTCAGCCATATCTTTCATTAAGTGCCAGGGGAGAGTATTCAACAGTGTTAACCAATACATCTATTCCCTGCTTATAGGATGTGTTTACACTCAGGCCCCTCTAGACTGCATATCCCTTGTCCACATGCTCTCAAAGTCAATCAGGACTCATTCTATGGGATGCAATAACCTTTTAAACAGTATGCATAGTCAGGAAACTAGTCACATGTGCTACAGAGCAGAGCACCAGATCCAGTGCACATCTCTAAACGTGTTCTTCTAACCAAACTCCATCCCCAGATATAACTATCAAGAAGTTTCTTTTGTTTTGAGTACTTTTTATACCTTTTCAAAACTACATACTATGAAATTTATATGTTACTTTTATTCTGACATGATACTAAATAGTTTTTATCTTGATTTCTCAAGACATTTACATGACTGATTGAAACTTAAACCTATAGTTCTGCTTTTCAGTATTTTCCTACTGGTGATTAAAAAACCACCAAAAACTGGCAAATGGATTTCCTCCTTTGTGTTCTAACTGAATTTTTGCATAAGTAGTTGCTATGCCTGGTAGTTTACTTTCCAATATCTGTGAAGCAGAAAGGTTTCACATGGATGGATTAGAGGCAGAATTCTAATTTTACTATTTGCAAAGTAATACTTTTTCTTTTACCAAAACTGATTGAACTTCAAAGCCTCCCTAAGATACGATGCATAATTTATTGCAGGACAAAGAAACAATAAAAATTCAGGACAAAAGCTGCAACGATCGTATTTTAAATGAGCTACAGTCACAAGTGAAATGCTTGTGTGGAGATGAATACAATTTTCAATTTTTTTTTTTTTAAAATTGTCTGCTAATATCTGAGGATTGGTTGTTGCAAGTGCACTTTCCATAAAATACTGACAAGCAAAACAACAAGATTGGCACTGGTTTTACTTTTTCCTAAACTATGCATTTTGTTCTTAGTCATGGATTTCAATCACAGAGTATTAATTGCTTTTAGACCTACATTTCTTCATAGGTTGATTAGCAATTCTCTCATCAAGCTGCATGGAGTTCATATATGCTAAATAATTTAGAGATTCCTCAGAGGGATTTGATGTCCCCATGAGTTGTTGATTTTTAGTAGCTTATTAAAGCACTAGAAGGTTTTGTTCCCAAACTGTACTCAGGTTCTTTCCAGAAGATTCAGGAAAATTCCACAAAGTTTTTACTTCTGCACTTTCCAGATCATGAGCAAACCTTTTAAGTTGATAAGAAAAAAGAGTTTTTTTGCATTGTCTGGACAACTCATATTTGAAATGTCAAAATTGAGCATAAATTGGCAACAGTAATGGGTATTTTTGTTGCTTTTGTAGGTACCTAACTAATACCAAAGTAAAACTGCTGAGAAGAGCTGAACTTCAAGCACAAGCTATAAGTGTTCATTAAAAATTAACTTTCTGCAATAAAGTAAAACAAGCTATGTTCACATAATGCTTCATTCAACTTGGCAAAATTAGCACAGTAATAAAAAAAATTACATGTACAATGAAAATGAAAAATCACGGTCTTCCAGTGTGTTTCATAGGAGTATAATCTGCCACAACATAGTTTAATTTTTATAAAAAGATATAATGTATAAACTTCTAGGTTCCTATCATAGACAATGTACACTTTTAGTAGACATGTTTATGGTAATCCTCAGAGGACACTTATTGTCTATGTCTTTTATATGACCTATGGATCTTGCATGTTAACACAAACATTGAAAAATTTCAAATGTGGATTAGATTACTTGAGTGCTTAAACATATTTATTTATGAAGTAAACACAGCATTTGTCATTTTTAATTCCCTAAATATAGTTTAGGGAAATTCAGAAACCTTTAATTTTTTTTACCCAAAAATCTTTATTTTAAATAGCTGAGTTAAAATTCATTTCTTTTAAGTAAATTCTATTAGTTCACCAACTTACATTTTCAAAATGACAATATTTTTTTTTAATTCTGAGACAGTGTATCAATGTGTAGTCTTGACAATTGCTTGTAGATTAGGTTGGGCTCAGATACATAGAGATCTGCATTCACTTGCTTTTAGCATGATGGGCTTAGAGATGTAGATCCAGGTTAATATTTGTTAATAATATTCCAGCTATTTTTATTAATTTTATTGTACCAAAAGCAACATATAGAGAGTTTACATTTCAAATATCAAAATCCATTCTATTTTTTATGAACATATAGGTAAACTATGGAGCTCAGTGTTCTCAGCATTAACTGAGATTGGGACTAGAGAGTTGCTCAGAAGTGTTGGGTGCTGACGTTCTTGCTGAGTTTGCTTTCCAGCACCCATGCACTAAGGTTCTCAGTTGTCTATAACTTCAGTAGATCTGACACCTTTTTCTGGTTCTCTATCTCTCTTCTGGACCTCAAAGGCAATTGCACTCATGCATGCATACAGGTACCAGCCTCCTCAGACATCTGCACTCATGTCTGTACACACACACACACACACACACACACACACACACACACACAGAGAGAGAGAGAGAGAGAGAGAGAGAGAGAGAGAGAGAGAGAGAGAGAGAGAGAGAGAGAGAATCCCTCATGTATACATAAATAAAATTAAATCTTATAATTATTGAGTAACTATGTTTATTCAATTATTTTCCTGGGATAGGTCCATGAGAGAGATGTCTATCTCCTATACTTGAAGATTCATATTGCTGTAGCATTGGTAACAGCAAATGATGAGAGTCAACTTCATCCTGAATTGCAAAGGACAGAATCATTCAGAATCCTATAGCCCATTTCAGATTTCCACAGAGATATATACTCCTGTTCATGTAACTGATAAATGTTGAACCTCTGTGTTAAAGAAGTCCAGCTTTAGTTTAGAAGAGACAGCCAATCCTTGACCTTCAGTAATCTTAAAGGCAAGCTGGGCTACATGCCTTAGTGAGGGATCTCTTGAGTACCACAGCTACCATATAATCCAATGCTCCCTACAAAGTATTTTTTGAAGTAAATTTTCTGATTTTACTTTAGCTTATTTTACTTCTAAATTGTGTAACTTATTTAGGCTTAGTTTAATTTTGGTGACATTCAAGCAAAACTAAAGCAAACAAAAACAAAGCCCCAGAGACCTTTACAAGGCCCAGGAAAGGAAGAGTTCTGAAGGTAGGGCAGATGGAATTGTTCTCCTGGGCTCCAGCATGAGGAAAACCTGGGGCAATTGAATTAGATCAGTTGCCTGGGTGTGCTTGAGTTCTGCACATTTCAAAAGACACTGTTTCCATTACTGGCTGTGGGCTTGTCCTGTGACTGAACTGTCCAAACTGAAACCTTATGCTACATTACAACAAATGGTAAGAAGCTTTCTGTTGCTATAATAAAATAGCTTAGACAAGGAGGAATGATTTTATTTGGCTTCCAGTTTCAGATTTTCGCTCAAATCACTCTGGCCCTGTGACAAGACAAGAAAGTATAACAGCCAGCAGTGGGTGGATCACCAAAGCTCAAAGAGAAACATAAAAGGGTACCAGGGTGGTTTCCTAAATACCCTTTACAGCCACACCTCACAGGATCATTCTCCTGCAGCTGCTATCATTTCCCTGTCTCCGAACAGTCAACTCAGCTATAAACTCAACAACAAATCATTGATAAGTTATTAGTTCACAATTTAGTCCTTTTTCAAGGTTTTCCCCTCAGAATATTGTTACATTAGAGAGAAAGTCTTAAGTATGTAGATCATCTTCAAAGGAGATACCATATCCAAACCTTAACAAACAGTTTGCCTAGAGGGTTTATGCAAAGTATAGAATTTATGGTGCAAGCCTCTTTTCTTCTGGGGAGTCTGAAATCAGCCAGGGTGATGTAAAAGGTTCTGATTCTCAGCAAATACTGTCACAAATTGTTGGCAGAATTGCATGTGTCTGAGAATTATGTATCCTTAGAGCATATTCCCTTTGACATAATGCATTCACTTACTGATCTGATCTCCTGACTCCATTGGGATTAGATGTGCAATCCAGTCTAGAATGATCTGCACTCTCTCAGAGGAAGGGAACAAGAAAGGGCCAGGAGCTAGACTTCATACTAGTCAAGTTTCTCCACATAAATCCAGCAGGTGGCTCTTCAGTGGCCAGAGGACTTGGAGCAGCTTCTTGAGGAAATGATGTAAATGGCAGCTTTATGTCTCTGACTACTCTGTAACTGCAATCAATACTATGATAAGCAAGTGCAGCCCAACAATTTGAAGAAGTAGACAGGGTAAACCTATATTAATGTTACCAACTAAGCAGTTGATGAGTTGCATGCCTTGAGTGCCACAGAGGTCCCAGAAATCATTCCCTGCAGTGCACCTGTAATAATATTTATGCAGACATGTGCACTCCCTTTAGTAAATAATAACTTAAGTAATGATGATACATAAAAGTTCAATAAATACAATGTAACAATTATTTTCCAAGATATTATGCCCTGGAGAGACTATATATGTACGTGTATAAATATTATGACTCTGCTAGTGCAAAATGGAAGTGAGATATGTTTAGAAATGATCTATGATGTAAGTCTGCATATCACAGTGGTAATAAAACAGAAGGTATATTAAAATGTATTTTAATAAATAAAGCTTAGTTAAATTATAGAAAATGTCATGAGATATTTTTGTATGCTCACATCTTTACCTAGTTCCATATATTTACAGATTTTATTCTTCCAAATTTAGCTAGTTACAGCTAGATTCCTCTTCTGTGTGTACAGAATTAAAAGCTAATAACATGAGGCTATAAATATAAGAATGCATTAGTATGAATATTTAATTATGTCAAAAGGTTAAAATAATCCTTTAAGGTACACACTGGAATCTTACATTATAAGAACTGTTCAGGGTTCAAGAAGGTAGAAAAATGAGGAGACTCTGCTTCCAAAGCTTCCAAAGCTTGCTTTACTTTTAGACGGGCAAATAGCAGTCAGACTGTGAAATAACGTACGTGTTATAACATCCACATACAATAGAAAAGTGCCAAGAAAAGACAGATTTAACATATCATTAATTCTCAGGTTTTAACTGTAGCCCTTTTGATAACTTTTGATAAAAGCAGTTCATTGGAGTATACAGTAGCCATCATTGAAGTGATTATAATGGGAAACATTCTAAGAAAGAAATCTGTGCAAATAATGTCTCAATAAATGAGGAAATAAGATCCTGAGATTTTAGCTTCTCAGATATTCGCAGTCAAAGGAGTATCATATACAGATTTAGGTAAATTTTAACATGTATGTAGTTAAGTGAAGTAGCACCAAACAGAAAAAAATACTAAAGGTGACAGAGATGTGGCTGAGGAGGCTTAATGAGTAATGTTATAGAACCAGGATACCCTAAGCACAGATCCCCAGAGCCATGGAAAGCTGCATGCAGTAGAGCCCTTCTGTAATCAGAAATGCTCCTGTAGGACAATAAGGAGACAGTGAGATCCACAGAAGTCAATTGCCCAGCTAGCATGACTTGTGGGGTGGTTAAGAAAATACCCCATCTCAAGAAAACCCGCTAAAGGTATCCTCACAACTCCACATGCACACTGTGGCATGTAAATGCCTGCTCTCAAGCTCTCTTTTGCTGTCTCTCACTCCCACTCTCTATTCCTCATCTCATCTCTCTCTCTCTCTTTCTCTCTTTCACACACACACACACACACACACACACACACACACACACACACACACTGATTGTTTTTTGGGGGAGATGTGGAGAAGAGAGTATGACTGGAGGGGATGGGAGGAAGAAGGGACCTTGAAAAAGGATATACACCGATAGAAAATGTCACTTTATACATAATAAAAAAAGATACAAAGAAAAGAAATTGAAGAAAACGTATGAATACTTCCTTTACTGTTATTAAATGTACTCCAAATATCTTGTTCAAAGCCATTACAAACAGGAAAACGAGAGAGTGACTGGGAGGGGCAGGAGGGGGAAGGGAGTTTGAACAAGGGTATACATGGATAAAAAAATGACACATTATTAAAATAAAAAGAATATATATACATATATATATTGCTAGCTAGTAGATCAGAAAACCTAAATAAAATGATACAAAATCAGAAGTTCAAATGAGTTCATAGCAGATCTAAGGTTATGGTATGACTTCTAATACATCAGTACATTTCAAAGTCTAAATGAGCTATTTTCTAAGGACACATTTCTGGAAACACAGTAAATACTTCCATGAGAAATAAAAATATCCTAACATATTTCAAAGTCTATACACTTGAAGTTTGATCAAGACAAGACATAAACAACCAACCAAACACACATATAATATTTATATATTATATGTAATACAATATAAATACCATGTTTTGTTATTATTTGTAATATGTATATGCAAATTCCTAATAGTAAAAACTGATGATATTTATTCTCTATAGTTGATAGCTTTGCTCTGTGTTTTCTAGTTTCCTAGCCAGTACCCTCAGCATCACTAAGTCGGGCCTCCTCTATGTTAACATCATTTTAGAATTTATCAAAACTTTATTACATTCCCCAAACTCTCTCACTTACAGGCTTATGCAAAGGACTTTGCAGTTTATTCTCTCACTGTTCTATTTACTTCTATGGCCATGTCCTCCAATCAGGTTATGTGCAATGGACCCAGAATAATTAATTCTTGTGTCCTGTTAACCTACCTGAAATTCTCTCCTCAGCCATAAATTGTCTACTTTGCCTGGAAGTTAGAGCTCCATTCATGAAAATGTTTTCACTATTCTTTACTTTGAGGCTTTCCCAGCCTGTGAAGACTCATCTTCATTAGACTCTGGGCCATGTCAGATTTTACTCTGTTAAGTTCCTCAAATGTACCATGTGCTCTCTAGAACCAAATCTTCAGCCCTACTCTATCAGAGCACTCTTTCCATTCATTTCTTCTGTTCTCAACCCTGCTTTCTCTGTCTATTACTGAAATTTTCTGAGTTAATCTTTGATAAGATATTATTAGATATAAAACTTTAAACCCACAAAAATAAGATAAATAATAAAATATTTTCTTTGATTTTGTTAAGTACAAATAGACTAGATATTGTAACTGTAATTCTTGCTTGATAGCTGTTTTGTTATATATAATTTTACTGTGTTAAAATTAAAACCTTTCTTTTTGATTAGGCAGAAAAGGGGAAGTGATATGAGATGCATCTCTGTATGCTGTGAATATCATTTATTAATGGAGAGACTGTTTGGGCCTATGGCAGTACATCTTAGAGGTAGGTGGGAAATCCAAGCATATGTAAAGGAGAAGGAGGGCAGAGTCAGACAAAGATGTCATCCATCCATTCAAAAACCAAAATATAAAAAATAAATAAGCCAAAAGTCACATAACAAGACAAGTTAATAAAAATAAGTTAAACGAAGATATAAGAGCTAGCTAACAATATGCCTGAGCCATAGGTCAAATAGCATGTAATTAATATAAACATATGAGTCATTTTAACAGACTAAGTAACAACAAGCAGTTCCAAACTTTGAGACTAAGTTGGACCAAAAACCTTTTTTACAATACTACAAACTGGTTGACCAATTAGAACTTCGGGATGTGGAAGCTTAGAATATGGCATCCCAGATACAAATTCATCATAGGCTAGTAAACTGCTATTAGTAGCCTTTCGTTGCCTTGCCTTATAATTAATCACCAAGTCATTTCACAATGAGGTAAAAGTCTTGGTCAGTAGGTAACCTATAAAGGCCTTTTGCTTTGCTAAAACCACATGCCTGATGATGTCACAACAAAAAGGTTTGATATATGATTTAATATGTGATTGTCTTTAGCTTTGTGATTTTCAAATTCAAAATTCAATTTTAATTCAAATTCAAAATTTCATTTCAAATTCAAAATTCAATTTCAAATTTTATATACCTGCTTCCATGGTGGAGTGCAAGGAAAATCCATTCTCAAATACCTAAGCCATAGTCATTCAAACTTGAATGAGTTCAAGATGTAGATCATTGCCTTTCTAGTAAGTGATATTCTGAGTTTATATCCCCCAAAACAGTTATGGTGCACTTTTACCATATATTTACACTAACTGCTCAGTAGTGCAACCACATACTCTAAAGGTGTGCTTATCCTACAATATTGCAAGCAATAAGATTCAACAAAGTGTTTATTGTATTGGGAATTCAACTGAACCACTAACCATATATATGAGTCCTGGGTGAGACTAACATGTCAACCTCAGTGAATGAGGTTGAAAGGTATAGTTGTGGTCATATAGTATATATTTAAGAAAATTAATCCAGATTATCAGAGGACAGAATTATCCATAGCCAAGCCATGAAGGTCAGGGAACAATGACACACGCTTTTAATACTATCACTTGGGAGACAAAGATCCCTGTGGATCTCTGTAAATTCAAGGCCTAACATTCAGGCACCATTTGTCCTAGAACTTGGAAGGCAAAGGCAAGAGGATCTCTGTGAGATTGAGGCAAGTTTAGTCTGGTCTACAAAATAAGTTCTAGAACACCCAGGACTACTACACAGAAAAGCCTGTCTCAAAACACAAAAGTAAAAAAGACTAAAGAGATGACTCTGTCCTATAATATTTCAGACTATTTTATTAAATGTACAATAAATCACCACAAATAGTTCTCCTCAGGTATGAACCCTGGACCTCCACATGTACTTTCACACATGTGTATGCATCCCTACACCTGTGAACACACATGAAAAACAGGTAGAGAGATGAAAAAGCAAAAGGGTTCATATGTTGACCTGTTTCTTCTCAACTTAAAATTGCAAATATAATAATTTGAGAGGCAAGCAAAAGCTTGTATCTTTAAACCCCATCTACACAAGAGCTAAGTGAAAAAAGTTCATCTTAAAAATGTACTTATATTTTTTATCATTACACATTGTTCCATTAGATAAAAGGAATGGGTTAAATAGCAGAGGATCAGAAGTAAAAACAAAGCAAAACAACAATTACAAAAACTCATTCATAATCTACAGCTAATATTCATGAAAAAGAATTGGGAAGGGTTCTAAGGAAATGAAATAAACAACGGTATCCAAATTAGAACCAACATAAAAATATTCAATCAGAAATTAAAACTCATGTAAATTTTGTGCAAGGAAATTAAGAATTTGAACAAAAAAATGACACTCTGCTCTAGCTCAGCCTCCCTAGCAACAATTCCCATCCACATGCATTTCACAGAGCATCACTAGACTGTGAAATTTAATTAAAAACAATTATAGGCAATTCCAGGCTACTGGAGACATCACAGTCCAAACATTTTTCTTTTTTTTTTTTAATATCTTGCTCTCATAAAACCTAAAAGCATGCATCACTACTAGTCTTTTCACTTAGGTTTGAAGTGAGAAACAGTGATGGCTTGTCCAATTCAAATATATCCACATAGGGTAAATCTAAACCCAACGACCAAGCCATAATCACCCAAGGTTTAATCTCTACAGTAAGTGTGTGGAAATTATTCCTGTGGCTTTATATTGACCTTGATAGCCACAGAGAGTGGTCTTCTGTGCAGAAAGAATATAATTATGCATAAAGATAACTGGATAAATCTAATGCAAAATCACACATGATAAATGAATAAATGAATGAACTAATGATTCATATGTCACAAGGCATTTCAGATTGAGAGATCTAATATAAAGATAAATTGAGCATTCTCTTTATATTTTAACTCGTTTTTCCATTTTCTTGTGATCCTATGTACAATAAATAGCAACAAATAGAAAAGAAGCCACAAGTGGAAATGTAGTCTATTTTATTTATAGAATTATTTTAGAGAGAGAAAAATGAGCCATGTTTGCTTTCTGGTGATATGCACCTAGATTGTCTTTGAAGACAAGAGGTGAAAAAAAGCCAGACCTCCATTTCTCCACTCATCATTTAGAAGCACTCAACAGTATCTGTGGGAGTGTAATTGATTTCTTCTTGTTTATTTGATAAACTCAACACTTTAGCCAGGAGTATGTCAGACTCAAATGCAGTTTTATAGGCTCTTCCGAGGATGCAGTTAGTCAGATATCATGTAGATAAAGTATCAGTCTGGCTCCGGAATGTCTTCTGAACATGAAAATAAGTGCCGTGTTTACAACATGAGTCTCTTCAAATGAGCATTAGAAGTGGTACTTCCTCCTCTTCATTTCTACACTGAAAGCCTCCTCTTTTTTGATGTTATCCTTAACCCAGGAGACAAGGACACGGAAGGTTGTTACATGCTTACAGAAACGGTTCATAGAAATATATGGTAATTTTCTTGAGTAGAAAGCCAGTATGAAGAGACTCCTACCTGCTAAATTGTGGATAGTCAGACACTAACAGAGAGGTTCTTAAGTCATTCGTATAAAACATGCAGAGATAAAATTCTGAGTTCGCAGATTTCTTTACCCCACTATGGAGGGAAGTATGAGATAGTCAAGTCCTGATGTTTTGTAGTGAGACACTAGAGCATCTGAGAGCCTACACTGTAAGACTTTTTTTTTTAACCTATACACTCATCTCTGTGTTCTTGGAGCACAATTTAAATTACTAAATGTCATCATTAGTCATATATACAGTAGATTTCCATGCTTTGTTTTTGTTTGATTATAGTATTAACCTTAGTATTGCTATTAGAATTATACTAAAGATATGTAGCTACCAAACTTTGAATAAAGAATGTATTTAGAAGAAAATGCTTACTTATATCTTCCTATGCTAACTGAAGGCATACTATATGTCATCCTGAATACTTATAACACCTTGCCTTATGTGTGCATGTGTATGTGGTGTGTGTGTGCTTATTAGCAGCATTTCAGTCCTTTCAAAGATAAGCATCCTTTTTTTAGACTTGCAAGCATTTGAGTGGGAAAACAATAATTCTGAAATTTATCTTAAAACATGACATCTATGACATGGAGTCTATGACAGCCCCTGACTTGTACTTTAGCTCTTTTGAGTGAATATTTCCATAACTGAAAACACTGAAGGCTTATAAACTGATGTGAAGTCCTTAAAAATATATCCATTTGACTGAGTTAAGAAATATATGTTCCTTGAAATAAATAGAATACTTTGTATGTGAAGAGCAGATAGACAAAGTAATTGATAGATTATCTAAATGTTTGAAAGGGAGCTGCCAAAAGCATTTTTAGCCATGTCAACTTGAATTTTACAAATATTTTCATTAAGATTTCATTTTACAAAGAGAAAAAGTGAATTGCATCCAAAGAGCACTTTATGGTGAAGAGTGAGCACTTCTTATCTTACAGTCAAACCTGTGTACATTTCATTTGTTGTTTTTATAAGGTAAGCAATAGTATAGATAACAAAAATAGTATTAACTATAATTAGTAGAATTCTGTACAGATTATAAATAGAAAATTTTTGTGGAGCAATGCAGAACTCTGATAATTCACTGATGTCTAGATTAGATAGGCTCCAGTGTCTATATAACTAGTTTTCATAAAGTTTTATGCAGTAGATTCTGAAGGTGTCCTATGATAATTTGTTTAGAAAGAACAGCTACTATGTGAGTCTGATAACAGCGTACAGAAAAGGTGATAAACAGCTGGTACTCTGCCACCCTGAATCTAAGTAACGATTTGGAAATCTGAAGTTTTGTTAATTTATTCCATCAAATATCATTAAACACCTAGATGCATGTAGTAGGATGTCAGAACTCATTTTCATCAAAGAGCACCATATGTTTTTCACATCAGAAATTCCTACCTTGCTAAGTATCACATCCAACATAACAAAAAACATTAAACAGAAATTGTTCTTGATGTAGCAACAGTAAAGATTGGGTAAATATATGATGATATTCATGGCCTTTGGAGTTTGATACAGTGCTTTATTTAAGGTAGAAAGTAAAGAAATGTAAATTTTTTGTAATGTAATAAATAATTACATTAATTACATAATTATGGTGATATATTTTATATTTAATAAAGTTTGCCTGGAAATCAGAAGACAGAGTCAAACCACATTTAGCCATGACTACTAGGGAGTGGTAACCCATTCCTTTAATTTCAACAGTCTGAAGGCAAAGATCCAGAAGATACAGAGTTCTAGACCAAAAAGAGCCAGACTTTAGTGGTGCATGCTTTTAATCCTGGCACTAGAATGTTGAATGTGGAAGTGAGATACTAGCCTGGCCAAGAATGAGGAGGCAGGAGGTCAGTGCTTCTTCTTTACTCCATTTCAGTAGGCATTCACACTGAAGATTTGTGAGGGGTGGCTAAGTGAAAAGTGGCTGTGACTTATTATTTTGTCTCTTTGATATTTCTGTTTTCCCTCAATATCTGGCTCTAAGTTTTTATTAATAATACCAAGTAGAATTCATTCAATATTTCAAGCCCAATGTGGGCATTTATATCTATATAAAGCCTGAGAAAGCTTTGGAATAACAGGAAAGCCAGGATTACCAAAACAATTTTGCTCAACAAAAGAACATCATGGCGCATTACCATCCCTGACTTCAAGTTGTACTATAGAGCTCCAGTAATAAAGACAGCTTGGTACTGGCATTAAGGACAGACTTGTGGATCAATGGAATAGAATTGAGGATCTGAGCATTAACCCAAAAACCTACAAACACCTGAACTTTGACAAAGAGGCCCAAAATACTCAATGGAAAAATGATAGCATCTTTAACAAATGGTGTTACCATAGCGGGTTGGTAGTGTGTAGAAAAATGGAAATAGATCCAAGCCTGTCACCCTGCACAAAGTTCAAATCCAAGTGAATCAAAGACCTCATTATAAACCCAGCCACTCTGAACTTGATAGAAAAAAAAGTGGGAAATACCCTCCAATGAATTTTTACAGGCAATCACTTCCTAAAAATAACACCAATGGCACAGACGCTAAGAACGACAATCAATAAGTGGGATCTCCTGAAACGGAGAAGCTTCTGTAAAGCCAAGGATACTGTCAATAGAACAAAACGACAGCCTACAGAATGGGAAAAGATTTTCACCAACCCTACAAGTGATAGATGACTGATTTCTAAAATATATAGAGAAGTTAAGAAACTAAAGCCCAAAACCTTGAATAACTCAATCAAAAAAATGGGGTTCAAAAATGAAAAGGGAATTCTTAGCAGAAGAATTACAAATGGCTGAAAGGCACTTGGGAAAGTGCTCAACATCTTTAGCAATCAGAGAAATGCAAATCAAAACAACTTTGAGATACCACTTTATACCTGCCAGATTGGCTAAGAGCAAAAACACAGATGACAGCCTATGCTGGAGAAGTTGCAGAGCAAGGTGAACACTTCCCATTGTTGGTGGGAGTGTAAGCTTGTTCAGTCACTGTGGAATGCAGTATGGAGGTTTCTCAGATAACTTGGAATTCATCTCCCCAAGGATCCAGCAATACCACTACTGGGCATATACCCTAAAGATGCACATTCACACTCCAAAAGCATTAGCTGAACTATGTTCATAGCAGCATTATTCGTAATAGCAAGAAACTGGAAACAACCTAGATGTCCCTCAACTGAAGACTGGATTAACAAACTGTGGTACATTTACACAATAAAGTACTACTCAGCAGTGAGACAAAATGAAATCCTAAAATTTACAGGCAAAGGGATGGATTTGGAGAATATTCTCTTGAGTAAGGTCTCACAAACCCAGAAAGATAAGCAGTGAATGTACTCAATCATTAGTGGACTCTAAACAAAAAAGCAAAAAGCAAAGCATGTCTAAGCTGGAAAATATAAACACTGAACAGCCTGGGATCTGAAACACCTTGGACTGGCACCTTGGATCCCATTTCCTCAAGAGCAGTACCTGATCTAGTCATGATGTTGGGGTGAGGAAAGTGGATTTGCCAGGAGTGGATGCTGAACTAAGCCACGTTGTGACCTTGGGAACTCCTGCCATTGCTGGGAAGGAAATAAAGTGATGTGGAGAAGAGAGAGTGACTGGAAGGAGTGGGAGTGGGAAGGGAGCTTGATCAAGGATATACATGGTTAAAAAATATGACTTTATTCATAATAAAAAATAAATCAATAAATAAAAATAATTCTAGATACAGAAATGGAATCAAAATCAACTTCCTAGTTGCATCTCTTAAGTGGGCCATGGTACAGCAAGTGGAATGCAGGCTTGGCTACAGCATAGTGGGTTTACTCATGCTGTATGAGCTGTATCAAGATGGGTTCCTGCAGTCTCACAGAAACCTCAGTAAAAGAACAAGCTGCATTTTTAAAAATGTAAGGTTTCTGATTATACAGACAATAGGGAACACAGTCAAGGACGGCATCTTTGTAGCAGCACTTTCTAGGGAGGACTCTGTTTGCTGGTGGGAAGCCTAGGCATGCACCTTGATGAGAGGCTTCCTGACTCAGCATTAGCAACAAAGGCACTGTTGCCAAAAACTTAAATGATGTTTATGAGCAGATGGTACTCTATTTGATAAATGGGTGGATCCTAAAATTCCCCAGTTTTGGGATAGTAAACGTGGTTCCTGCCAGTACCTCTGCCATGAAGTTGAGGTCTCTGGCCAGGGAGCTGTGTGGAGTGGAGCTATCTTCTATAGCTGAGGTTTTAATTCTTGCCAAACTGCTTAGCAGATTAAAGGTACTGTCAGAAAAATATAGAGATAAACATTAAAGACAGATTCAGACCAAAAAAAACCCTCTAAGTAATTTACATTGTATTAAAAAATATATGTAGGCTTGAAAAAAAAAGTCCTAAAAAAATAGAATAAAAAAATAAGCCAGATAAAGATAAAATATATACAGAGTGTCTGGATACTGTATGGTATTGTTTTGTCTTTGAGCTTTTTGACCACGGAAAAAGGATCAAGATCTGCACAGAGACATTTGATTATAAATGCTGTTGTATTAACCCAACCTATATATTTTGAAAATACCTTGACTTCAAAATTTAAGTGAAAAGATATGCTGCTTTGACTGAGAGGTTTTCTTTTTATTGACACAGAAAATGAGAAACCATAGATTCATTCAGAGTTAAAGAAAATAAGATTTGATAATAAGAAAACTTCCAGAAATTCTCTGACAGGAATGAATAGCCAAATAATCTTACATTTCACAGCACCTCTGTTGTAGTTTCCTCTGAGTTCTGTATCCAGAATGTTTTTTTTTCCTTCTTTATTTTGTATTTATCAAAAAAAAACCACAGTAAAAAGAATTTAAAATGTGGAAGAGTTAACAATAACTATACAGAGGATAAGAATCATAAGCATGGCTTATCAAGGGTGGAAATACAAATAAGATTGCTACACATATATTTTCTTTGTGTTCATCTTTCCCTCTGAATTTTTTTTTCCATCCCTGTATATCCTTATTCAAGGTCTCTTCCCCCT
>PVIH01016695.1:0-44633 GCA_004025045.1 Sigmodon hispidus
GATATTCAAAACTCAGCTACAAAAGACACAATCACTCCTGGCAGCACAATTCCTTTCCCAAGATGGTGCTGGGCATCAAAGATACTCCACATGGAGTTTGTCTTCCTTAGCAGATAATGGCCTTGCCTTGATTTCTGACAATAAGCCCACTGTCCAATCCAGATGAGCAGAATGAAAGATAAAGACTGCTGAAACTTGCTAAGAGAGAATAAGACAGTTTCTCAAAAATACTGTACTTCTGAAGATATGTCAGACATCTTAAACCTATAGCCAAAAAAGTATTTGTTCCAACTTTGCAGAAAAGCTGTGTTTGACTGTCCAGGCAGCTGACTGTCATTGTCTTTTCCTACTAAATTTTGAAAGTTAATCACTTGTGCTTTTAGCTTATTCAGGTAATATATTTTCCTTCTCAGGTCTTCTATGGGATTGAAGAGTAGATAGTTAAGGATATGATCATCTCATATTTTAGCTAAGAGCATTTAGGTAATAGAATCATATTATCAAGATAAACAGTTTTGAGGTAATCTCTGTACATTGCCACTTACCAATATTCTAGAACTTTAATATATACATTATGTTTATTGTTTGTTAGTTGTAGTTTGACCTTGCTTATATTATTTGTCTTTTTGCTCTGCTGGACATCACCTTGTAATTGTTTCTACTGTATATAATTTTATATTTAGGTTTATAGCTTTCTTATTTGGATAAAAGCAGTATATGTAGTGGGAATCAGGTATTATTTCTCTTGACCTAGAGGTGTGGTTTTTAGGTCTTGAGGATCCAAGAAGACCAGGTGCATATTGTCTCTCCTTTGGGTTTGTTCCTTTGTGCTCTTGGAGAGAGTCTATGAGCCACTTCTGGAGATTCAAAGGCCAGTCCAACTTTCCAGGAATTGCCCTAAAGTTCTATCTTTGTATCAGTAAGTGTTTCATAAAAACCCCTTAATAAATATTAATCTTTTATATAATTAGTTGCTAGTGACTAATACTTTAGACCAACATGGCCTAAAGTCAGAGTTCAACAACAACACAAACTACAGAAAGCCTATAAACTTATGCAAACTGAACAACTCTTAACTAAACCACCTCTGGGTCAAGGAAGAAATAAAGAATTTAAGAATTTACTAGAATTCAATGAAAATTAATCCACACCAATCCTAAACTTATGGGACACAATGAAAACAATAGTAAAAGAAAAAGGTTTATAGCAGTAAATGAATACATAAAGAATTGGAGAAATCTCACATGAGCAACTTAATAGCACACCTGAAAACTTGAGAAAAAAATAAGTAAACTCACCTAGAATGAGTAGAAGGCAGGAAATAATCAAACACAGGGTTGAAATCAATGAAATTGAAACAAAAAGAACAATTCAAAGGATCATTGAAACAAACAGTTGGTTCTTTGGGAAAATCAACAAGATAGACAATTTCTTATTCAAACTAACTGAGGCAGGGACAGAAAGAGAGGAGAGAGAGAAAGAAAGAGAGAGAGAGGGAAGGAGAGAGAGAGGGAGGAGGGAGGGAAGGAGAGAGAGAGAGAGAGAGAGAGAGAGAGAGAGAGAGAGAGAGAGAGAGAGAGAGAGAGAATACCCAAATTAACAAAATCAAAAATGAAAAGGGGGACATAACAACAAACACACAGAAAATTCAGAGAATTATTAGGTGTTAGGTTATACTTCAAAAGCCTGTACTTCATAAAATTAAAAAATATAAAATATAAAAGAAATGGAACTCTTTCTGGATAGGGACCACTTACCAAAAGTAGATCAAGATCAGAGAATCAATTTAACTATAACTGAAACCCCTAAGGAAATACAAACAGTTATTAAAAGTCTTCAAGAAAAAAAAAAAGCTCAGGGCCAAGAGGTTTTAGTTCAGAATTCTATGAGAGTTTCAAAAAACATCTAATACTGATACACCTCAAACTGTTCGATACAGGAGAAACAGAAGGAACACTGCCAAACATTTTTTATGAGGCTACAGTCACCATTGTTCCCAAACCACACAAAGATGTAACAAAGAAAGAGAATTACAGACCAATCTCCCTGTTGAATGTTGATGCAAAAATACTCAATAAAATATTGACAAACTGAATCCAGGAATATAAACAAAAGTCATCAGCCTTTAAACAATCAAGTAAACTTCATTCCAGAGATGCAAGAATGGTTTAATGTGTAAAAATCTGTCAATGTCCTTCACCACATAAACTACCTGAATAAATAAAGCAAATAAATAAACCACCTTATCATCTCATTAGATGTTGAAAAATAAAACCTTTGACAAACTTCAAAACCCCTACAAGTTAAAGGTCTTGAGGAGACCCAGGATACAAGGAACATAACTAAATATAATAAAGGCAATTTACAGCAACCTGGCATCCTACATCAAATTAAATGGAGAGAAACTCAAAGCAATCCCACTAAAATCAGGACTACATAAAGTTGTGGACTCTCCTCATATCTATTCAATATAGTAATCAAAATTCTAGTTAGAGCAATAAGAAGACAAAAGGAGATCAAGGGATATAAATTGGAAAAGAAGTCAAAATTTCAATTTTTGCAGATTGTATGATAGTTCACATAAGTGAACCCAAAATTATACCAGGGAACTATAGCTGATAAACACCTTTACTAATGTGGCAAGATCAAAGATTAAGTGAAAATAAATCAATATCCCTCCTATACTCAAATAACAAAAGGTCTAAAAAAGAAATCATGAAACATCACCATTTACAATAGCCATAAATAAGATCAAATATTTTGAAGTAATCTAACCAAAGAACTTAAAAGACCTGTATGAGAAGAATGTTAAGTCACTGAAGAAAGAAATTGAAGAAGATATCAGAAAATAAAAAGATCTCCCATGCTTTGGATAAGTAGGAAGAACATAGTAAAAATGACAATCATACCAAAAGCAATCTACACATTCAATGCAATTTCCATTAAAATTTCAACACAATTCTTCATAGACCTTGAAAGAACAATTCTCAACTTCCCATGGAAGAAAAAGAACAAAACCCACCTGGAATTGCCAAATCAATTCTGTTAAATAAAAGAACTTCATGAGGTATCACTGTCCCTGACTTAAGCTCTGCTATAGACCTACAGTAATAATAATAATAATAATAAAAACCATCTTGGATTGGCATAAAAACAGGTCTGAGGATCAATGGGAGAAACTGAAGACTTTTACATGAATCCACACATCTATGAGCACCTGATTGTTAACAAAGCGAAAAATATACAATGGAAAAAAAATAAAGCATCTTCAACAAATGATCCTGGCCTATCTGGATGGTGGCATGTAGAAGAATGTAAACAGATCCATATCTATCACCCTGCACAAAATTAAAGTCCAAGTGGATCAAAGACCTTAACATAAAACCATAAAGATCATAATGAGGAAATCCACTACCCCAACAGGTGTCTTGAGCTACTGAGTGCTCACTGACTTTGAATTGACATGTGGGAAATCTGCATGAAACTAAACTAGGCATTCTGAATATGGATGACAGTCAAATGGCATGGACAGTTTGCATGGCCTTTGGCAGTGGACCAGAGTTTATTCCTGGTGCATGAAATGGCTTTTTGGAGCCAATTACCTACAGAGGAACAACTTCTTCATCCTTGATACTGGGAGGAGGGGCTTGGTCTTACCTTAACTGGATATGCCAAACTGCATTGACTCACATTAGTAGTTTTTACCATCTCTTAGGAGTGGGGTGGAAAGAAGCTGGGGAATGACTGGGAAGAGGGAGGGAGGGCAAGAATGGTGGGTATGTAATAAAAGAAATCCTTTAAATAAAATGTAAATAAACCAAAATAGATCTGAAAATATAATTATTTGTCATTTATTGATAACAATGTTATTGTATGCTAATACAGACAACAATTATGGAAACAACTATATTTTCTAGATTAGAAAAAGAAAAAATTAAAAAAGAGAAATGATTAAGGTCTTACATTTCTGCAATTCTCATTACAGAAGGGAGTTGGACTCTAATTTCTTCTTTGGTATTTAGTTACAGGAACAATCTGATATGTATTCTCTGTGAGACTCTACTGAACTTACATTTTTGAGATGGGGAGATCACTCAGCAGATAAGATCATTTCCTGCTCTAATACAAAACCTTTGCTCAAATTCCCAGAAACCATGTAAGATACTGGGATCTGTAACTGTAATAGTGTGAGGCTGAGTTGAGAGGCAATAGAAATAGGATTGGAGGGTCTTGCTGGTTACCAGCTTATGTTATATTCAGTACGAGACCTTTTCTCAAGAAAATAGGCTTTAAAAATAATAGAGCAAGTCACATGACACCATCCTCTTTGTGTACTTTTGGGTTCATGCACATACATAGACACTCTCTCTCTCTCTCTCTCTCTCTCTCTCTCTCTCTCTCTCTCTCTCTCTCACACACACACACACACACACACACACACACACACACACACACACACATACTGAACTCGCTTATCTCCTAGCATGTGTACAAAACTCTTCTCTAGAAAGTTGCAAGCTCAGGCTACAGTCCTAGACCTGCTGGAGAAGCTACATTTTCACAGACTCTTCTGATTCTCCACATCAACATTAGCAACTGGAAAGACACTTGTTTCTTCGTTTTCATTTCCTACAGATTTTACTCCTGAGAAAGAGGAAAGCAAAACAGAAGCAGTATTTGGCATTTCTCAGCAGGGCGTGTTTAACACGGTAACAATAATGGTTTGAGTAAGTGTTCCTTAAATGTATGTCTACATGTTGAGGGGTTGAGACCATCCCCTTCTCGTAGCCATGAAGAGATCACCTGTCTGTGCTCTGCACATGCTGCCTTCATGATGTTCAGCCTCGTCACAGATCTGAAAACAATGGGGCCAATGAACCACCAGGCACTACAGCCTCCAATGAAAGAACTCACATAAATCTTACCTTTTCATATGTTGTTTATTTTAAGCATTTCTAATCACTTTATTCTAACAGATAAAAACATTACAATATTAGCTGAAGGTTGCTAATCAAATGCTTGCCCAGTCCTAAACACTATATGTCTCTGTGATCTTTTCTGTTGCTAGAAGGGTCATTATTAAAAAAAAAAAAAAAAAAAAAGCTTAGGGTTTTACACTTTCATTTTTCATTAGAGGATGATGAGCTTCATTTTGACATAGTCATGTATATTTTTCAAATACTTTGCTAATATTAATTTTAATGTTGCCTTTGTTCCTTTGTCGGCTCTTCTTTCACTTCCTTTCCACATATAGTTGTAGTGGGATTATGCTGGTAATGTAAATATCTGTCCTGCCTATAGATTTAATAAAAGCTGATTGGCCAGAGGCAAACAAGAAGTGTGGGCAGGGCTAGCAGGACCATCTTAGAGCCAGACACAGATGCCAGAGTCACCAGAGCTTCTGGGAGACATGTGGAAAATGCTGCTCTGAGAAAAGGTACCGAGACACACGGGTGAACAAGATGGGTTGAGTTCAGATGAAGGAGCTAGCAAATTATATGCCAGGGTCCTATATGTGCTTGCATTTTTAGTTGTGTTGGCATGCATGCAATGGTGTATGCATGTGCAGGTTAGAAGATAACTCTATGGAATTTGTTCGTTTCTTCAATCTATACATGGGTCCCTAGATCATACTTGAGTCTTCAATGATAAACACCTTTACCCATTAAATAATCTTTCTGGCCAAGATTTAACTTTGATAATAAGAAAGACATTCTAGAAAAAATGGAGGAAAAAGAAACAGATTGGGAATGGCAGTAGTATTATGGTTGAGAAAACTCAGTTTAAGTTTATTGTGTCTATACCTGACATAGAACTTTGCCATTTACAGTTTACATAGGACATTAAATTTTCCTTTTAATTTTGTAAATAAATTGGTATCAGGGTAGAAGAAATAGTTCAGCAACTAAGAGTACTTAATGTTCTTTCAGAAGACCCAAGTTTGGTCCCCAGCCCCACATCTTGCTGATTACACACAAGCTTCTGTAATTCCAGCCTCAAGGGCTATTACACCATCTTCTGGCCTCTTCAGGCATCTACACTCATATGCATACACACATGAATACCAACACATAATTTAAATACTGAAATGAATCTTAGTAAAGAGAAGCACTAAATTCAGAATACTTACAACTGGGCATCCAGCTCCCCATTCTACTTTAATAAAAAGCATAGAAGAGACATTTTGATATGGTACATGTGCAGCAGGAAAAATTTCCTCGAAAGCACGCACAGCCAGCATTGAGGACTATGCCCTTTGCTTCTTCAAAGAAATCCTTGAGTTTTCTCTTGCTGTACCAAATTCAATGAGACACTTGTCTTAACTAAAGGTGGTTCTCACTTAGAGCAAGTTGACTACTAATGACTCACAAACTCTATGCTCTGCCAGTTCCACAGAGTCCTGGCAGGAGACCACACACAGCTGCATTATTGCCACTGTTTCCTGATGCACGCTGACACTTAAGACACTCTGGCCTGACTTCTTGACTTTAGCTGACCTTTTGACAGCCCACATGGCTTCCTCAGATTAGCTCCTCTGAATATTTTGTCTTAAATACTCTCTGTCCCTAAAACACTAACAAGTAAAACCACTATTGAGAATATTTTCCAAAATGCTGCTAAATACTCTTGCATACCTCTTATTAATTTCATACTACATTAATAACTAAGTATATATTGGGTGCTTACTAGGTAATAATGACTGTAGATTTGGATAAATGAATTTGTTTCAAGATTTTGGTGCGGGGTTATGACTAATAGTATCATGGGTGCATTTGGGTGTGAAAATAATGAGTAACCAGATTAAAGTCAAAGACCTCATATAGCAGACTAGGTACAGCTGTTCAAATTTCCTGACTCCAAATTCTGTTTTAAGAATCACACACCCCTTTCTTCAACAAGCCCATTTTTATTCACTTTTATCCACAGATATTTCTTTCAAGGGTATCACCAACAAATAATATATTTCTTATCAACTGAATGTAAGAGTTTCATACTGAGCAGTTTGTAAGGTTAGGGATTAATGACAAATCAATAATTTTAATAAAGATTCTATAATCATTTTATGAAAAGAATGAAGTATAATGGTATTATTTATTATTATAATGCTGTGTTTATGGGAGGACAAGTTGACCTTGTTCAATTCATTAAGGCCAGAAAAAAAATGTGAAATGACAAAAAAAATCAGTAGTTAGAAAGATACTTATTTATTCAGCATTTATGAACCATTATTTTTGTGGCGAAAGGAGAGATTTTTGTAGGAGCAGAAAAAGACTTAAAGAATGATCAAGAAAAATAAAGGAATAGTTAGTTAATCCTTCCACATTGTGCATGTAAAATGTCAGGTGATAAATACAGATATACCTTGCATGGTCAAAACTAGCAAAGAAAAAAATTTTTAAAGAAATTGTCAAAATTCCAGTGTATATGGAGCAGTGTCATAAGTCATAAGTCCCACCCCCAAGCTGGGGATGTATTCACAGTTGCTAGTTGCTGGAGGAAGGATAATCATTCTTCTTTCGGGTTGTGCTCACTGTTTACTGTTGTATTACCCTTGTTCCAGTGGATGGCCCAAACCAGCGCACACAGGGGGACCACTAAACAGAGTTAATGGTTTATATATATATATATATATATATATATATATATATATAATATATATAATGTAATATATATTACATACACACTCATGCACATACAGATACATACATGCACACAGAAATCATACTATGTATACTATAAACTTATTTATATTTTTGTTCAGATGATGGATGTGCATATGTGCAGCACATTCATGACTAGTGTCCATAGAGGTCAGAAGAGACTGTCAGACTACAGAAACTGTTGTTTCCTTGGCTGTGAGACATCATATGGATGCTTAGGACTAAACCTGGGTCTTTGGTGAGAACATCAAAGGCTCTCAAGTGCTGGAGCCATCCTTACAACCCTTATTATAACTTTTTGTTCAGCTTAGCGTTGTGTTCAGTTATTATCCTTCATTAAAAAGAACTATATACACATAAAGTTCCAAAGGCATGGCATCTCTAATTAGGGACCCCCCCACAATTTCCTTTAAGGTAACAAAAGCCAATCTCTATAAACATGGCAAAATGAGGTAATAGTAGAAAAAATATAATTTCCCTAGAGAACTGAATCTAGTCAAATCTCCTGAAACATATCTATGTGTTGATTGTTTTAGAATTTTAAATTGTGTACTTGCTGAGCACAGCAGGACTTTGTGTTTTGACAATTTCAGGCTTGGTTTGAACTTCAACTCTGCCAGGTAACTTCCTTTTTTCATAAAAACCTCCAAAATTTCAGTTGCTGTGAAATTAGAAAAACTTGAGTTTTTATATCTATAACAATATTTCCCTCACAGCATTTGTATTCAGTACAAATCATTTGGTGCAATACCACAGCTATGGAACAAACTTTGTACTCTGTAAATGCTACTTTTATGGGTTAATAAAGAACTGATGGCATATAGCTAGGCAGGAAAAGATTGGGCAGGAGAGCCAGACAAGGAGGACATTGGGAAGAAAGGTCAAGTCTTAAGAGTTGTGAGCCTCATGCAGTAGAAGCAGGAGTGTAGAAAATGAGGTAACAAATACGAGCCATGTGGTAGAACAAAGATGAAAAATATGGGTTAGTTTAATTTGTAGGAGCTAGTTAGTCCCAAGCGTGACAAAAATTTCCACATACAATATCACCTTTTCATGCAGCTCCTTAATGATAATGAATCATCCCTAGGACAGACCATCCAATAGAAAAAAGATGGAATATTCATAAGAGGAGGCACTTATGTGTGCCATCTGTATGTGAAAGCCTCAGCATTAGCTAATCAGTTGACTTAAAAAACTTGCCAAGTTGCAGTTTTGTTCAGGGCGATATTCCTTTGTTAACAAGGTTAACCTTTTGCTAACCCTGGAGTTTCTCACTTCATGTTGGTTACTCTTTCTCATCTGAGTAACAGCCTCTTTACCCTCCATCTCATTTTCTCCTACTCAAAAGTCAAAGTAAAAATGAAACAAAAAATGGAATAATTCCTCAGTGACTTGCTTCCCTCTCTACCCTCTCTACCCTGGGTGTGCTGCTTGACCTCCTTAAGGACCTGAACACCAGTAGCCCAGATCCCGGACAAAGTAGGTGGATAGTAAATATTTATGAAGTCACTAGATTGTGTAAACATTTCACAAGTCCTGTCTATCAAACCTTTTCAGTTAATGACATTGTTTGCTAACTGTGTTACTGCTGCAGTAAAGTACCTTGAAATAGTTCTCATTCCTAGTATTTATTTGGTCAGTTAGACCTCAGAAATAACTCCCTGTTCATCTCTTTGTCACTTCTGTTGTTTGTACCTCAGAGACTGTTGCCAGTGTCTGTTCAATGGTTTTCCAATTGCTATGTGACCCCATCCAATTTCTTACCTACACAGCTTCTTTAACTACCATTACAATATTTTGTGCTTTTTTTTTTGACTGCTTTGAAATTGCAGAGCTCCCAGTTCTTATTATACTATCTTCAAAATCTTTAGGACCATGCAAAAAGCCAACATCAAGACCCCGGTTCCTTTCTACACTCCATTATCAGCCTAACATCTTCATTTAGCCAGTTATATAGGACTATGTTTCAATTTTAAGCACCTCTTATAAGAATTTCTGGCACATAGCAGCTACATGATAAATGTGCTAGACATGGCACCAGGTGAGATAAGACTTCCTGGTGCATAGCAGACACGTGGTAAATGTGCTAGTCCAATAGCCCAATATGGTGCTGGCAGAACACAAGCAAATGGAGGTCAAAACCCTAGGTGTGGCTATGTAAATCTGTGCCCACTCATTCTATTATAAGGAGATGCCATGTGAAAGTTTTTCTCTTTTCTCTTCTGCTTCTCTTCCTTCGTAACCACTCAAAACTTCCTAAATAAACTCTAGTGTGGCAGCTGGTAGTATGTGTCTGTTCTCACATGCAAAAACCAACACTTCTTAATTCATCCTTAGATTTTTTACTTTTGCACTTTCTGCTTTTTCTATTTTAATAATACTCTTTATTGTATTTATCTGAGTAAAAGACACTTTGTAAAAATATGGCTCATCTCTATGTACAGATGGGAATAATTTTTTTTTAACAAATGCCTACTACCTCAAGGAGAAATCAATTATTTCTGCAACCATGTACACTACAAGAAGTTGTTTACTTCTGACACAATTCTGGAGCTGATGGAACTGTGGTGATCTCTTTGAAAACATACCTAGCCAGCTGTATTTTGTCTGTATCAGTCTCCTTTAACAAGTTACCACGATTAAGACAATAAATAATTAGGTTTTTGTAATTTGTAAGGTCAGATATCTACAACTTTTAAGAGTCAAGATGAAGCCATCCATGGGTTATATTTCTGAAGGTGGCCACAGAAAGTTGTTCATGATCTTTTCAACTTCTCATGGACTCTGGAATTTGCAAGCTTTTAGCAGAGCCATCCAACTCTTTTCATCTAGTATTTGTATTGCAAGATCTCTTATAAAATGTATACAGAATTTAAAGCCCAGATGGAAAAAAAATCTAGCTTAACTTTCTATTGGAAATAAAAAATAAGCAGGATCCATCTATTAATCAACTGATTGATTTATCACTAAGAACTGGTTTATGCAATTGTGGCATCTGTATATTAAACCCAATAACCATAGCTCAAACTGTCAGGGAGAACATTTGGAATAACTTGGCTAGTTTACTAAGTAGTGTATCACTAGCCTTTTAATACCTATGAATATGCTCACTCATTCTGTACTTTTCTCATTCTGATCTTGGCTCATGGTCATGCTGCCATAAGCATTGGGCTAGAATTATATGGAGAAGAGCAAGTGACTGGAAGGGGCAGGAGGGGGAAGGGAGTTGGAACAGGGATATACATGGATTAAAAACTATGACTTTATTCATAATAAAAAAGCAGAGAAAGTGACTGGTATCTACCCAGTGTAAAACATTTAACACAGACACAAATATTTAAGATACACTCGTTTAAAATCTGTTTTGAATTATCTTATAATTAATTTTTGAAGGCAGTTAAAACCTTTTATTCATTATTTTTTTATAGTTATTACTATCTTTCTGAATCCTCTCAGAATAATAAACATGAGAAATTATTCAATGGTAGCCAGTTCCCTCTTAGGGAAGCTCCAATAAGTTAAACAGATTATATTCTAAAATTCCCTGAGAAATGAACATATTTTAAAATCATACAGACTCTAAACTAATATTTAGTTTTACTCATGTTTAATCACAAACCACCATTATATACTCTTACCTACTTTGAAAATAGAAGTAAAATTCAAGTGGATTAAAGACCTCAACATAAACCTAGCCACTTTGAACTTGATAGAAAAGGAAGTGGGAAATACACTTCGTAAATATAGCATCCACTGATGCTAAGATCAGACACTAAGCACAGACACTAAGATCAACAATCAATAAGTAGGATCTCCTGAAGTTGAGAAGCTTCTGTAAAGCCAAGACACAGTCATTAAGACAAAATGACAGCCTTCAGAATGGGGAAAGATTTTCACCAACCCTTCAAGTGATAGAGGATTGATCTCTAAAATATATAAAAAACTCAAGAATCTAGAACCCAAAACCTTGAATAACCCAATCAAAAAATGAGGTACAGATCTAAAAAGGAAATTCTCAGCAGAAGAATTACGAACGGCTGAAAGGCACTTGAAAAAGTGCTCATCATCTTTAGCCATCAGAGAAATGCAGATCAAAACAACTTTGAGATACCACCTGACACCTGTTAGATTGGCTAAGATAAAAGACACAGATGACAGCCTATGCTGGAAAAGTTGTGGAGCAAGAGGAATACTTCTTCATTGTTGGTGGGAGTGTAAACTTGTTCAGCCACTTTGGAATGCAGTATGGCAGTTTCTCAGAAAACTGAGAATCAATCTCCCCAAGGACCCAGCAATACCACTTCTGGGTGTATACCCTAAAGATGCACATTCACACTCCAAAGACATTAGCTCAACTATGTTCATAGCAGTATTATTCATATTAACAAGAACCTGGAAACAACCCAGATGCCCCTCAACTGAAGAATGGATTAACAAACTGTGGTACATCTACACAATGGAATACTACTAAACAGTAAGAAAAAATGATATCCTAAAATTTGCAGGCAAATGGATGGATTTGGAGAATATCCTCCTGAGCGAGGTATCACAAATCCAGAAAGATAAGCAGGCGATGTACTCACTCATTAGTGGTCTCTAAACGAACTAACAAGAAAAAAGCCAAGCATGCCCAAGCTACAAACCACAATCACTGAACAGCTTGGGATCAGAAACTCCTTGGACTGACACGATGGATCCCACTCCCCCTAGAGGAACACCTGATTCAGTCTCGATGTTGTGGGGAGAAAACTGGATTTGCCAGGAGTGGAGGCTGAACTGAGCAATATTTGTACCTTGGGACTTTGGGACTGCCTGTCCATGTGGGAATGGGGAGATGTAGAGAAGAGAGAATGACATGATGTGGTGGGAAGGGGAAGGGACCTTGAATAAGTATATACAAGGATAGAAAATGTGACTTCTTTATTCATAATAAAAAAAATGGAAAAAAGAAAATAGAAGTAGCACATCATTGTCTTTAGTTTCTATGAATTATCAAATATATACACCTCAGAGGCTTTGCTTATCTTCTGCAATTTTGTCTGTTTCCACAATAAAACTCAGTGACTTAGGTGTTAAAGTACACTAAAAATGCAATGTCCTTTGCTTTTTTCAACCAATTTAAGGCTTTAACTTTACCATGATGTATTTGAGTTTTAAAATAACATTTTAGTAGACAAAATTAAAAATACCATCTATCACCTATCTATAATCTATCAATCATCTATCTATCTATGTATCTATCTATCTTATATTTGTCTATCATCTATTTGATCTGACTTTGAATCCATCTCTTAACGGGATCAGAGCAATAAATTCTTGGCTGATTAATTTTTACATCTTTAGGATTTCTTACAATAATTTGTTTTATGCTCATTTTTTTTTTCAGTATTTTCATTGTTACTATTTGTGGCCATGGTAGTTTCTCTCTTTCACACCTCATCTTTGCAAACATGAGTATACTGAAAGCACTTAATCCAGATTTACTAAGTACCTAAAGCCTATTAGCATTTTCTTCTCTGTGGGTACAGCACTTAATTTTAGAAATAGAATTTCTCTTCTAATACACCCAGAATCCTCTTAATCTGCCTTCCAATGAATAACTTCTAGTCATGTGAACTTCCCTAGGTGCCCACTTGCCTGCTCATCTTCTTGAAATCCTGCTAAGTCCAGAATTTATATTTAACAGAGTAGAATGCTAGACAATATGGAGATGCTAACTTGCTAAAACTTTTCAAACTGGGTCAACTCCCCAGGGAATTTTTGAGTTTGTTTGGTGTGAAAACTTGAGTCAGGTACATTCTGTGGAATATTTTAATTTCAGTTTCTGTTAAATTGACTGGAATGATGCCAAGCCATGTGTTATTCATGATTTGTTTCTCCACCCTGCCTCCTCCTCTATTACCCACATTCATCTGACCGTAAAAGGCCTTCTAACTAGGGCAAACTCATCCATGTTTGGGTTCCTCAAATGTTTTAAGCTATTTTTCCAACTGTTGAGGTTTGGCAAACTATTGTCAGATTTTTGCCAGGGTGGTTATTTTTTCTTTTTAATTTTTAACCCGGGTCGTATTGCCAGGGAAATACAATCCATATGTTCTTTATGTACTTACACATAACTCACAAAAATATTTTCTAGTCATTATGTATTTCTATGATATCTGCATGCTATTTGTCATTTGGTCTCTTTAGAAATATTTTACCTCTTTTATTTGGATAAAAAGTATTGAACCAATTCTGATTCTGATAGAGCAACACTTTGGGAAGGTGGCAAAATATATTTTTCATTGCATGTGTTACTTTTATCTGAAATAGGGGTCTTATTTGGACTAATTCATAAAGAATTTAGGTTAGTTAAAACAGCTAATAAGTAACACATTCGAACTGTTAGAAATCAATGGGGAATGAGCTTATCACATTGTGTTCATAATCACAGGCTCATTTATCCAAGAATTCTCCTCTTTTCCCACTCATTGTAAGAACTTTTTCCCAGAAGTTAACACAACACAAGTCCTCAAGAAGGACTCATCAGGATTCTTTCCATTTTTTAAAACATACACTAAATTTTCTTCCTAAATTTTACTATCCGTAACTAAAGGCATTACACTCACACTAGGTTTGAATATTTTTTCTTACATTTTACAAATATCTTATTTAACTTAATTGGTATGTGATGTGTATTCTCCCTGAAGCACTTACCACATCATTATTGCACTTCTCTGCCATCATCATCAACAAGTCTCTTCTCACATGACTTTGGTTTCTAGCAGTTATTGCCTCTAACACAGACTGAGACACTGGAGAACAATATTGAATCCCTGAAAAGGTATTTCTTAATCTTAAAAGCAAAATAAATTAAATTCCTGTAAAGTTAGAAAAATAATTATCACTTAGTGATTATTGCTCATATGTAATTTTCAAAATTTTAAAGTTATTTTTATTTTTATTTTATGTATATGAGTGTTTTATCTATATATCTTTGACTCCTAGGAGGTCAGTAGATGGTGTCAGTACCAGGAACTGGAATTACAGATTGTGGTGGACTATCATTCCAGCCTCTATAATCACATTCTAATGAACAAATCTGACTGTGATAATGTATAAATATCAACTCAAAAGATGAGGTGTAGGACAAATCGCAGCTGTGTTTTAAATTTCATAAAAACGAAGATTCATATTCTTTATCAATCAGCTAACCAACAAAAAACAGATAACATAATGAGATGTTGATCATTTCAAGGGGCTTTAGGAAAAGAGATATTTAGACACATCATGGAGGTAACATAAGAATGTCAATGGACAGCACAGAATAACAGAATAGTAGTGGGGGGAAACAATCATGGAGGAGAGGGATTAATTTCTAGAGAAAGAATTCTTAGAAATGTGTATTCAATAAAAAAAGAGAATTTGATAAAAAAAAAAGACACCTTGGAGCAAATATGACAGACTATTATTTATCTTCTGCTTCCACAGAACAAATCTAGCAGAAAACAAATTGACAAATTCAATCATCATTATGACTTGGATTTTTTTTTTTAAATGAAGAGCTTTAGTTATTTATTTATTTAAATCCCAGTCACAGTTTTTCCTCTCTCCTTTCCTCCTAGTCCCATCTCACCTCCTTCTGTTCCCATTGCTAATCCACTCCTCCATTTCTGTTTATGAAAGGGCAGGTCTCCCATGGGCATCAATAAAACAAGGCATATCAAGTTGCAGTGAGACGAAACAGTTCCCTATGTATTAAGGCTAGGCTGCACAACCCAGTATGAGGAGTACGGTCTCAAAAACCAGGAAAAGATTTAGAGATAGTTCTTATTTTCACTATTAGAAATTTCATGCAAAAAAAAAAACCCCTAAGATACATAAATGTAACATAAAGTGACTGAGTCAGTCCCATACACAATTCATGGTTTCAGTTCAGTTTTTGTCAGCACCTAGGAGTATAAATTAGTTGATTTTGAGTTTTCTTATGATATTCTTCACCCCTACGGCTCTTACAATCATTTCTTCCCTTCTTCTGCAGAATTCCAAAAGGTCTGCTTAAAGTTTGGCTGTGTGACTTGAATTTTAATTGCCTTTCACAAGCCATGTGTTGGAGATTTGGTCAATACTCTGTGTCTCTATTGGAAGGAGGTGAAAACTTCAGGAGCTTGACTCTGGTGGAAAGGTGCTCTACTATTGGGCATGTTTCTGTGAAGAATATAGAGAGACCCTGCCTCATTCCCATCTGTGTATTTCCCAGGTAAAATAAAAATCATTGTCATGTCCTCTTTATCAGAATTTATCTGTCCCAATATATTCTGTAAGTAACGGGACCAACCAGCCATAAACTGAAACCTCTGTAAGCTTTTCTTCACATGATTTCTATGAAGTATTTATTCACATAAATGATAAGCTTATTAATATATCCACAGATACAGTCCAAAGAGGTCAACTTTCCTAGTGAGAAATGAGGAGAAGAAAAAAGGAATGGTGCTTAATTGCAGTGGGGAAGAGGATAAGACAGAGAGAGGGGAGGAAAGTATATATAAAAAACACCAAGGATGCTTGAAAAAGCCATAGAGAGGCATATTACTTTATGAACTTGCTCCAAAGTATGCATACAATTTGAGAGAGAGAGAGAGAGAGAGAGAGAGAGAGAGAGAGAGAGAGAGAGAGAAAGAGAGAGAGAGAAGAGAGAGAGAGAGAGAGAGAGAGAGAGAGAGAGAGAGAGAGAGAGCAGCATATGAACACACATACATGAGTACCATTGGGTTTTAAAAGCATTACACTACATGGGTAGACAATGCTCCTTTCAATAGCCATATACTATCTAATGGAGCCCCATTCCCAAGTATGTGAAACTTCATTTAGGGTATTGCTCAGGAGAATCCAGAAAATAGCCAAAACAATATAGGCATTTGTGTTTGCCCTTAGGTGCCTCCTGGAAATTGAGTGTAAGACCCTATTGCAGATGAAACTACATACTTAAGACCCTGGACTTGGAGGAATCAAGCTAGAATTGACCTAAAAGGCCTCCTATCTGGGAACTAGCTCTCATAATATTGAAAGAGACTATGCAAACTGCCAAGGAAGAAAAATATTTGATAATCCTACCCAGCTTTAAATGCTACAGACTATAATAATCACCAGCCCAGCAACATGTTCTCAATGGTGCAATTGTAGCACTTTTAGCTTAGGAATAACCAAAAGATGCCTAACTGGACTTAAGTCCCATTTAATGGGAGACAACTTATGCCTGATAATTTAAAATTAGTCAACTACTAATAGATGGAGAGATCATAGACCCTACTGTCATTTACTAAACCATTATAATATCTAACTGTATTCTAAATACTTATTCTTATATTCACAGATAAGGGTAACTCTTATCCCCTATCAAAAATGTTTCCTTTTTTTTTGGCAAGAGATAGGGGCCAGTACAGAGGTTATATAATTGTTCAAACTGCAAAAAATATGATCATGGAGTACCCAACTCCAACTGGTACATCTATAGTATAAGCTTTGCAGCTAAGGCCCAGGGAAAAAAGAGACAGAAAGATTGTAAGAAACAGAGTACCAAGATACCTGTTGCTAGCCAGTGTTTTCTAAACATGGCATGGAGGCTACACCCATCTCAACAATAAGGTTCCCTTAGTAAAACCTGCATATTGATGCCAATAGTCAAAGATTACATCATCATTACAACTTCATCAGTCACTGATAATGCCCACCCAATGCAGAGATTATTTGCTACAATTTCTGAACATGTATAGACCTTTAAAAATGTTTAGAACCTTTTATTTCTGCTACATATTGAAAATAAAACTTGACACATATTTTACTACATAAAAAAAATTTCAGGGAGTAATAGGTGTCTTGAATTTTGTGGGCTTTATCAATCTAAGTACAGACCTGCAAGACTCATCAGTCTGCTGTGTTTAGATAACCATCTGAAATGGCATAAAAAATCAGCTGTATAGCAAAAGCCTCATGAGAATTTGACCACTGGCTACAGAGACCCAGTAGGCATCACACATGGGCAATAATGACTCTTAAATTGAACATTGGTTAAAAAGAGGCCTGATTACCCTACCAGTAGGTGCTATGAACACCAATGTCAGAGATATCTGTAAACCTATGTGGCACATATACTAAGACTCCAAGTGTTCTTTTATTAGAAATATTAGAATAAATTTCTATTAGTTTTTTTTATAAGCTTCAGTCATGCCTGGATTCATCCACTGGAACCTAACTAAGACTGAAATACAAGGGAAAATATTATTAGCCTTTAAAACACTGCTCAAACACTCTTAACCTCTGAACACATGAAAGGGATTAACTGAAATGTCCAGAATACATCATTGTGGTCCAAGAAACACTTGGACCAAGATGCCACTAACACCAAGCTACAGCTTTCAACATCAACCATGTCATTTCTATGCCAAAAAGGATACAAATAGAAGTCAGAGACCTTACTCACTTCTAAACAATAGCAGTAGATTCAATGAATTGTCAAGAAACACACAGGAAGAAATACTTTTTAACCATCACCAATCCACACCTTTTTTTTTGACCAAAAAGAGACATCTTTTACCCAGCATAGGCAACAGAGCATTAGACTAAATTGATGCATTTGGCACTGCCATGGTCTGTATGTACACTGCCTCAGCCTCAATCTGGCCTCAGGTTAAGGTTTGGCAGATCTCCTAAGGCCTTTGCCCAGTTTATTCTTGGCAAGTTCATACCAAAACCTACTTACTCTTTCAGTGTATAGATTCAAGACCCCAGTTTTCTAACCTACTTAATGACTATGGTTTTTTTTTTAACTTCAAGAGGTCAAGCTTTCTATGAATTGTTGTACCATAAGAATCAGGTCAGAGAGAAAACCCACCTAACCACCATGGTTGTCATGCTTCCCTTTCTTTGTCAAGGATGGAATCTGGAATAGGATTTGTTTGTCAGTTCTTTCCAAATTATCTATTCAGTACCAGTGATAGCAATACTTCTGGGAGTTGCTCTCTAGTGAATGAAAATGTTGCTCACTTAGTTCCCTAGAAAACATCAGAAAAGCCTCAGTTACAAACAACATGTAATAAAAGAATAAAAAAAATGCAAGCAATGTCCTGCTAGTGGCTTTCTTTTCAGCAATGCTAGCAAGTGAACCCGCAGAAGAAAAATGTTCTCAAAACATTCAAATGGTGATTTTTATCTATTACAATTGTTTTACTTATATGATAATGCTATTACCCTGTTCTTTGCACTTGGGTATTTTTTTCAGCTGCAAAGAAATGACAGGCACTTTTATATGAGTTGTTTGAGGGTTTAAGAAACCTTGGCACCATAGCAGGCTGGCAGTTTAGCTGTTCATTTCTCAGAGCAGCTGCTATCACTTCTGAGGTTGCCATGTCTGAGCAAGAACAGGACACACAGGACTTTCCCAGGTGTCCCTCCAAGTGGAAAACAAAGGTCTGGGAGACTAGAGTCTGCTTTTGAATGTTAGCTCTAACTTTGTGATATGCAAAATCAGAGGTGTTCTATCTTACAAAGGATGACTTTCCTCTTTCTAGGAGTGAAGACACACCTAGAAATACCTGATAGGCCCTTCTGTCATTAAATGAGGTGCATAGAAAAAGCTGGTGCAGAAAATACATGTAAATGATTGTTTTTGAAGTAGAATTTGAGTTTATTAAATATATTTTTATTATAGATCTTAAGCACAGAAATTAATAAAGAGATTCCCAGAGAATGGGTTTTTCATGGTAGAAAAAATTGGGCTCTTTGTTTCTTTCTTTCTTTCCTTCCTTCTTTCTTTTCTACAACAATTTATTTATTGGATATTTGGGAATCTTACATAATGGACCCCTATCATACTTACTTCTCAGTCCTCTAGGATCTACCCTCCCATGCTTGTGATACACTCTCAAAAAAAAATTAGAAAAAAGAAAGAAAACAATACCAAGTCTATTTTGTGTTACCCATATATACTCACTGGTACATAGTCAAACTTATAGTGGCCAACCTCCTAAAGAAAACTGAGTTCCTTCTTGTCTACCCCTACCTCTGCCAGAAGTCATCAACTGTAAAAAGTTAAACTTTAGCATTCCAATAACAACAATAGAGTTCTCTTCAATGGCTTTTTTTCTAGACTATTTTATTTGGTGCGGGTGGCTGGGGGTTAGAGGTGAAGAAGTTGTCATTGAAGAGGAGTTCTATTTCTCTCATTCTCAACTGTGAGTCTCCACTCTTCTATGCCACTGAAAAAGAAGATTACTTGCTCTTTACAGTCTTCTGAAGCATGAATCATGGACTTCCACATGGTTTCTAGAGAAGACACAAGACCATCAGGACTATAGACTTCAGTTGACCATCAGCCATAGTATAGACCACAGACCTCAACATTGTCTCCAGTGGAGTACAGACCATGGATATTAACATGGCCTACATCAGCAACACAGACCACAGATATCAACATAGTCCTTGGCTTCAGCGTGAAGTATGGACATCATAATGGCTTTCAGTGGCAGCACAGGCCACAGACATCATTATGACCTCTTGCAACTGACCCATAGACATCAAAACCATGGATATCTACATGGTTCTAGAGGTAACATAGACCATGGATATCAACAGCATCAATAGGGCCTCCAACATCACAGGCTATAGACATCCAAAAGAATCTTGGACATTAACATGGCCTAGGGCAGCAGCAAGGACCATGGAGGATATCAACATGGCCTCCAGGAGCAGTATGTGCCATGGGGATCTTTTGAGGAGGTCCAATCCAAAATATAACCCATTCTCCACCTTGGACATCCTTCCATTTTTCAGGACCAGATCAATTTGCAGCTCATTAGTCTGTTGTGGGGGGTGGGGGGAGCAGGCTCCCATTTTGCTCCCATACTCTTTATTGCTGTGTCAGAGATGTACCATTCTCCCAACATATAGCTCTACTTCACATTGTTCCTGCCAATTTTACAAGTCTATTTTTTAATACCATTTAATTAATTTTCCCATAGGAACTGCCTTTTTTTAAGTTTTTTAATCTTGTTCCAATGACATTGCAAGGTCTGCAGATTCCTCCTCTGCTGCCATATCTCCCCTTGTAGTCTCCAGGGTCTCTCAGTGGCTGCTTCATGTTTTCATCTTTGATGGCAATGATGTACTTCTGAATCTGGTTCTTCAGCACCTTCACATTCTCTAGTAGTTTATAGATGGAAAAGATGCTGGGCTGGACCACCTCAATCTCAATCCAGGTGGCAACTGGTTCATGGAAAATGCAGTTAAGTGATTTCTTTGTTCATGTTTATCCATGCAAACTCTCTTCACTGGAATGTCCACAATCCTTTGGATATGACTTACTAGGAAAGCTTAACAAAGTTTTGATAGAGCAAAATGTATATTGTTTTGCATGGTTTCAAAGAATGTAACAATAAATAGCTATGTTTAACATCTATTTTGACATTTATAGTTAGTCATCAGATTACGTCTGCAGTTGTTCCTTAGAAACCATCCACCTCAGTCTCTCATTTGCTTGGAAGTCACCACATAATCAGATTGGCTGCTAAGTGAGCCACAGTGATCCAGGTGACTGCCCTAGAATTGGTATCACCTGCTCATTAGGACACCTAGATTCTTTTTCAAGGGCTTTGAGAATCAAATTAGATACTTATGGGTAAGCAGATTACCAACTAAGATACCCTCACCCTCAGGGCCATGCTTCTAAGATTTTGTTGAGATAAATTGCACAATGATATTTCCAGATAAATTCATTTTAGATTTATGAACCTCTCCTATTCTGGAAAGGAGACTATTAAACTGCAGTCATCATTATTTAGAGAACCAAAGGTATGAAGAAGAGGATGCAAATGACAAACCTTGTGGGAGATGCTATTTAAAACCCACTATTTGTCAGATTTTCAGTTATTATAGTGTTCCTGGAGAAGCTCAGTCTCTTATTATTATTGTATATCTTTTAGAGGTGATGAACTGAAAGGCCTAGTCACCTGTCTGGTTGTATTGACAACAAGTAACATAGCTGTTAGACCCAGTTTCTTCAGGTTGTGGAACCAGACCCCTTCCTCCTTGCTGGGAACCACTGTGACTTGGTGCAGAAGATTTATGCAAGAGTTTTTGTTTATTTGTTTGTTTTCCCAGAATGTGGTTTCCAGAAACACTTCTGCTCCAAATATCCTTTTATCAATGATGACAACACTTGGAACTTCTCCAAGCCATATTTATTTCTGTAAATTTTAAGGGATTTTAGATCATTTATGAGTTCTTACAAAAAAACCCATAGTGTTTGAGGTTAAAATGAAGTTAAAACATTACAGAGATGATTACAAGCCAGAGCATTGTAAAGCATGAGAGATCAAGGCATAGGACAAGTTAGCGAGAGTAATAATAAAATCTTGCTCTATTTGTTCCTTGGGGATGGTTCTTCTTTGGATGCTGTTACTGCCCTTGATATGCAGGTTTTAAAACAAAAACTCGAACAAAGAATATTTTGCCAAAGAGTAACAATTTGCAATATTTGTATTTTAAAGCCCAGATGGATATTCTTTGATGGGTTTCTTAAAAGTAGTAGGAAGTGAGTCTTAGGAAATGTTCAATGGTAAACAGATGGCATTGCCTTATAAAACCACATTAGCCTGGGCAGCTACTCTATCCCAAGCTTGAACCATGGAAACACTTTAGTTATCTAGTGAGTTATAACAGAAGCTGCTATGATTTTCCAAGGAATATCTTATCCAATCATGAGAGTATTTATACTGTTGTGTGTATGTCAATGTGTGCTTGGGACAAGAAAAAATAGTTTTATTTACACACTGCTACACTGAAAATAAGAGGAAATAAAACATAGATTGTCTCCTTAAATGACTCTAGTTAAAGTGCTATTTTTGCCATGAAAGTCTTCTTCTTTTCAAGAAAACAAACCAACAAACAATAATAACAGCAAACTCTTGCATTTGTCCCAAATTGTGTGATAATCAAATATTTACCACATGTGACACTGACATGACTGTGTTCAAGTGAGTTGTTTACCTCAATTATGGACAGTGAATTAAGTTTTAAATATAAACAGAACACATTTGGAAGAATTCTGGTTTGTAACTGAACTTTTTCAGTAATGGTGGCCTTTAAGTGTGGACTGAAAGAGCTAGCTGATATATCATACTAAACCTCTCAGTCATAGTTGTTTAGGTGTTAAAAATTCACAGCAAAAATTAAGATTTCTAATCTAAATTTTTTTCACTTTTACCAGTTTTCTAATGAATTTCTTTTGATGGTCTCAAACGTCTGAATATTTTGGTGCATCATTTAAACACAAAAACTGTCCTATATAACCAAAACATACTTACAAAGTCAGAAAATGAACACATACATTTTGCTAGATTCTCCTTCTAGACTTTGCAAGGTTTCATAGCCCCTGCCCTAAATATCCTTTGTAGTCAAATCTTCCATTTGTAAAAGATACTTTCAATTTGTATGTCTTTAATTTTCTAAAATGTTGAAAGCTCTCTGAGTATTTTTTTTTTGACTTGCACTGTCTTGATCTTGGCTTAAATTAAAAATGTATTTCTTCTTTAATTTTGAGATTATCACATCCTATGTCCCAAATTTAGGTTTGTTTTGCTTTTTTGTTCAGGATCTGGCTCACATTTTGCATTACTAACAGGGATCTCCCAGAAGGAGCACAATCTTCTCATTGCATTTTATTAGAAATATCTCCCACAGTTGCCCCCATTACTGGTGATGCTAACTTTGACCAGTTGGCTGATGGCTACTAACTCTTTCATTATAACATTACAGTTTTTCTCTTTGGAATGAAAGTTTCTCTCCTTTGATGAGAACATACTTTATGCAAATATTGTATTCCTCATCAAGATTTTATCTATAGTTTTATGATCTCTTGATAGATTTGGGGTACATTATCTATTGTTTCTGATTGCATATGGTGATGTGTATGAGTCTCTCTGTGTGTGTGTGTGTGTAATGTAAATATGTGTGTGGGTGGTGTGATACATTTAGCAGCCAGAACATGACTTTGACTTTGGCTGTCTTCTTCTACCATAATCTTCCGATATCTGTGAGATAAGGTTGAACTAGAAGCTTTTCTTTGTCAGCTGGAGGTAAATGTGTGTGTGGGTGAGTGTGATACATTTAGCAGCCAGATCATGACTTTGACTTTGGCTGTCGTCTTCTACCATACCTTCCCTGATATCTGTGAGATAGGGTTCAACTGGAAGCTTTTCTTTGTCAGCTGGAGTGTTTAGACAGCTACTTTTCAGTATTTCCCTGACTCCATCCACAACTGCTGAAGTTATGGGCATTTGCAGTGGTGCCAGCCTTTTTACATGAGTCTTGAAAACTCAAGGTCAGAGCCTCAAGCCTACAAAGCAGGGGTTTCGTTGTTTTTGTTTTTACCTCTAGAGAAAACTTCACCTACTCATAACTTTAAAATTGACAAGCTTTTCTTTTAAATTATTGGCTGTCATCTTACTGAAAGAAAAATATGTGTTTTGTTTTATATAAATTTTCCCTTTGAAGTTGAAGAATACATGTATGACTGTAGGCATGCATGTATGTACATATGTACATATAACCTAAGTGGAATAGTGGGCTTCTAGATAAAGGAAGAACTTCTCTCTCAATTGTATCTGCAGTTTGCTGGAGCAATGAGGCATTTGCCATTTTTTCATCAGACATGTAGTAACAGGACAACTTGGAGTGGTAAGGTCAGCCTGATTTTGAGACACTACTGTTTTTATTGAAACTGCCATTGTTTCGTGTTTCTTACTTTTATAGAAGACAAATACTGAAGGTGTACTCACACAGGAAAAATGTAATAGTTGTCTATACATCTAATCAATGTCCATATACCTTAAACAGTTCCAACACATTATCCTACAATGGCTGTGAGTCAGTAATAGCATCTAGCCATGCTATGTTCAGTGTCCTCCAGACTTTAATCCAACTGTTACATGGGGCTTTTATTTCATCAGGGCCTGGGCTACTGAGAAAGGATACGAATCTAATTCCTTCAGTAAATACCCTCTGTAAAATTAATGGAAGTTTACTTATCCTGAGTCACTGTAATTCATGTTGACTAGGAAAGAAAGTCAAGGGAAGGCAAAAGAATAAAAAAGAATAAGATGGGAAAAGGGTGAGAATCTCCCAATACTATTTTTATGAGTCTACCTTGTAGTTAATCATTGTTCTAGGTAGTGTTACAAGCCCTAGTAATTTTTATTTTCATGTATTCTAAATAAAACTTTGCTATCAGTTTTTTAAAAATAATCTTTAATTTTTAAAATATATAATATAATTACACCAATTTTCCACTTCCTTTTCCTCCTTCTAACCCCTTACTCTTTTTCAAAAATCAAGGACTCTTTTTTTTTAATTGTAGTAGTTTGCATGTGTGTATTCCTAAGAACGTTAATACACCTTTAAGTCTTTATCATGCAACCTGCATGAACATCATCTCAGAGCTGACTGAGTCTACCCAAGGGAAGATTATCTCTCCCATTTTTAAGTATTCCCCAGTCCCCTATGTTCTTTGTCTAGGGTCAAGGCACCATGAGCTTAGCTCTTTCCCTGTTAGCACATCCATTGATGTCATCATTGTTCAGGTCTTGTTTAGACAGCCTATTGGTGTGAAACTTAATAGATGTATTAAGTATTTCTAGGAGACACAATCTTACAGCAAACTTTTGGTTTCTCTAGCTTTTACAGTCTTTATGCCTGCTAATAGGTTTCTAAATAGCAACTTATCTTTTAGTATTGTCTGTTGCATAAACTTCTACATTTTTATCTCCTTTATTATCATACTTAAATTATAGTAAAATGTTGAATTTATGAGTTAAGTCCAGTTGCTTATCAATTTTATTTGTTGGTTGTTCTAATATGAGTTTTTGATAGGCATATAATTTTTAATAGGCATATAATTTAATATTATTTATGAAAATGATAAGTAATTTTATCAACTTTAGAATTAACCATATTTTAATATAGTAACTTCAATTTATGTGTGTTTAGAAATATGGTATTTGCTATTTTCTTGGAATAAACTGTATAACCATAAGATATTTTAAAGGTATTCCTGGGTTAAAGTTGCTAGTCTTCTCAAAGGATTTTAGTAATTTTAATTCCAGTTTAGACTGTTGACATGGTGTGTATTCTCCAATGTGTCCCTGTGAAACTACTTTTTAATTTTCAAGTCTCCCTAGGCCAATAAATTTTGTGGTCCTAAAACCTGACATTCAGAGGTTCTTGTTGTCAATGAAAGCCAATCAACCAATAAGCAAATAAAGACAAACCCACAACTTTTACCTTAAATGAATAAAGAGATAGCTTATTGATATGAAATAATTGATTGCACTGTGAAACATGAAATTTTGCCAATAAAAATCAACTTTGGATCGGGGGTATAGCCAGCAACTAGTTGACAGAAATTATCCATAGGAATATGGAGGAGCCAGGAAGATGAATAAGAGGATGGACAGAATGAGTAGAGTGGGACGTGGAGATATGTTTGTCTTTTGGTTTGGGATGGCTGTAGAGAGCTCTCTTGCTGGGTCTCCAGCTAAAAAAGGACAGTTGGTTGTTTCTCAGTCTTTCTGAGCAAGCCGGTTTATATGCCAACATCTGAATCCCAAGTCTATATTGGTAGATAAAATGATAGACACTTAGTTTAAAACTGGATTTGGTGGCAGCAGTAGAGCCAGTGCCGCCAGGACCAGATGTCTGGCCAAGCCCCAGCTTGAGTGGTAGAATGCTCACTGCAGAACCTAGTGGTCACAGGGCCACAGGTGGTATTTAAAATATCAATAAATTCAGTTGCAGCATATAAGATAAGGAAAAAAGTGGAAAATGTTGTGCTATAATCTTTTTCTACATTATAAAGATGTGTCTGTTTTACCTAATCTGTCAAAGTACCTTTTGATTGGTTTAATAAAGAACTGAATGGCCAATAGCCAGGCAGGCAAAGATAGGTGAGACTTCTGGGAAGGGAGAGAAACTCTGGGAGAAGAATCAGAGAGACCAAAATTTGCCAGCAAGATATGGAGGAAGTCCATTACAATGTGGAGATATATAGTATAGGAAGACGTAATGAGTCATGTGGCACTATGTAGATTAATATATACAGGTTAATTTGTTATGAGAGCTAGTTAGAAAGCTTAAGCTCTGAATTTTTTTCCATCCCTGTATATCCTTATTTAAGGTCCCTTCCCCCTCCCGCCACATCAGGTCATTTTTTTCTGTTTTTCTTCTTATCCACAACTCCCCATCCTCTCAAATTCAGAGGGAAAGTTGAACACAAAGTAAATATATGTGTAGCAAAAAAAAAATAAAAATAAAAAAAAGAAAGCTTAAGCTAAAGCTGAGCTTTCATAATTAATAAGAAGCCTCGATGTCATTATTCTGGAGCTGACAGTCCAAAAGAATGTCAGGTTACAGTTTATTTTGAGGACAAATTTAATGATATATACCCAGGAACACAGTTGCATTATCCCAAATTCTGTGTCCCAGGATAGAAGATGTTTCATAAAATACAGTTTTACAGAACAAAGGCATAAATCAAGACCAGTTTAAAATACACTGGTGGGTACATCAGACTATCTAAACATAGATAGTTTTATATAAAGTGTTAAAACAACAACTATTTTCCCTAAAAGAAAATTTCAAAAATAAAGATAAAAAATTAGACTGTCTTCTTTTAAGAGTTTAAGTGGACAGAACTAGTACATATATCTTCTTTCACGACTCGCAAATAATTTATCCTAAAAAGGAATTTAAAAATACACTGTTTATCCAAGGGGACAAGGGCAGATAGAGAACAACCAGAACTTCTTAACTTGAGTTGTTGAGCAAACAGGTTGGCACAGGATCTAAAGTGGATTACTAAGACACACCACACAGTGCATAGTGAATGACTCTGAGTGCACATTAGAGAGGGGAAATGGAGCTCCCAAACACTGCTGCATTCTCATGTTATTTAAATTTTAAATGACAATCAGAAGTCTGAGAGATTTTGAGGTCAGTGTGGTAAATATCCTGTCAGGTCAGAGCTCTGCAATACTGTTTTCATTGTGGGTAATAAGAGAAAATAAGAAGGAAGGACATTAAATATGAGGTTCACTCCCTGCTTGGATAATGTTTCCTGTTTATGTTCCTACATTTCAACCATAAAATAATTCAGCATTTGGTATTCATATTGTACTTACTGTTTCCCTTGCTTTTAAAAACAGAATATTTTTGTTATTAGCGGTTATAAGTATATTTTTCAAAGACAGATTTTTTTTTGTTTCCTGATAGATTTGAAAATGCCAGTGGAAGTCAAGAAAAATAATGAAACATTTATATTGACTGTCTTAATATTGCAATGACCTTAACTTTCTGAAAAAAATAAAACTGAGGTCTAAACTCTTGTGAGATTTTTCTAACCACTCTATGCTTTAATATTTTAATAAAAGAGGAACACAGATAATATTTGTTCTGTAGGGGTTTTATGAGGATTTCAGGCTGGCCTATTTATTAGTTAAGCTTGAGACTCCTTCTCAGAGCTTCTGAAGTTAATTTTCTTCTCAATAGGGTTATCTGGCAATGATCTTTGTCAGCTTTAGAGGGTAATCTCTGGTTCTACTAGCTTTCTGTTGTCTTTGTCTTCTGAAAACTAACAATGCACCTCATATCACATATGTCTAATGCCACTTCACTTGACCTGGGAACTTTCTCTTGACTTTTAATTTTTTTGTTGAACATGAAATAATACCAAAAATGTAGCATTTAAGCATTGAAAACCACGTTTTATCAAATATAATAATTGGAAAGCCTGTGCTATGCACAAAGTCTCAGTGTTTTTCTTCTAGAGGTAAAGTTTAATGCAACAAATGGTAGCTACTTTTTGTTATTTGTCTTGTCTCTCTTCTTAATTTCCCTATTATGGCTGCTTCTCTCTCTCTCTCTCTCTCTCTCTCTCTTTCTCTTTCTCTCTCTCTCTCTCTCAGTAAATAAATAAATAAATGACTATGTGCAAACTCTTGTCTCAGTATGTTTTCCTGGGAGACACAAATTCAAATATCCTGGGATCCTTTCCCCAATCTGTTATGTAAGATTCATGTAGCTCTGTTGAGTGTCTTATCTGTCTACCTGGTTATGGAAGGGTATCAGCAATGATCTTGGCTGTGCCATGACAGAGGAGCTTGTATTTACCTGTATCTTTATTCATGAATGAGCTTTTATAAGACTTTATAAAATATACACATATTTCTGACAGATTTAACCAATAACTATGCAAAGCTCATATCTGTAAAGGTATTGAATGAGGCAAAATATTATTATCTTTATGACATATAGTTAAGAAATGATTTTTTGGGATTAAAGCATTGTTGTCAAAATTGAGGATTCTTTGATGAAATAACAATCACTCATCTCTTTAACATAAACAAGAGCTAATATGCCAAGTGCCAGAATAGGAGGAAATATTTAAAATACTGCACAGTTTAAAAGGTTAACAAAACATAATGGTCATAAAAATCATGACATATTACAGGTGTTGCATCAGAAAAAAAAATAGAACATGGACAATACATGTTAACAGGGAAATTAAAAAGGATAATTAAATTTTCGTCATATATAAGATACACAGAATATTTATTAACATAGACATTAAAATTAAAATCAGAACCAATATGTATGTATTTTAGACTGGAGAAATGTGTGGATTCAGATCTTGTTGCAGGTTACTTTGACAGTGGAGTGGGTCTGGGTCGATGAATTATTTTACAATATGAAAACAAACAACAGATTTGTTTAAATCCTCTAAGGTTTATTTATTGCTACATGTAGAGTTAATATCAGCCTTCTATTTCCTGCAGTTAGAAGTTCATATTGGTAGAACATACACAGTGATCACTATCAATGGGAAAAGGAACCATATTTGAAGAGAAAATGCAGGTAGGGACTGAACTGAGGATTCAAGGATGGGACATTCTACAGATATTAATGATATGTCACTTCTGTCCTTAATTAGAAAGAATATTTACATATCTTCAGTTTCATAAAGTAATAGAAATTCTTACACATTGTTTTGGTTGGAAGTGTAGGCCTCTGGGCCCATATTGAAGAACACGCTGGCCTTAATTGGTCAAGCGCATAGAGAATAGCTCCATTCTTTTCCTGTTCTTACATGTTTGGTAACATTTCTATGTGACAGCTCAGGTTAGCCCTCTCTATAGCCTCCTACCCTAACTTGCTATCAGGCTTTACAGCTTTGCTTTCTCTTAAGTCCTTCACTGTATTAGCAGTTGGAAACAGAACCTTTGGTTAGAACTGTCAACAGCACTGAAGCAAGACATTTGGGACCTTTTATAACTTCCTTAAAGAATAAAACAATTACTCCTACACTTTATGCTTTTGATCATACCAGATGCCTTTTATTCTAAAGAGTAACAAAAATTCAAAACTAAAAGCATAAATTTCTTCTAGATGTTTTCAATTATAGAAAAGTGCTGTTTATTTCCTTTGTCTTCAAGAATTAAATTACTCTGGTTACCTGAATTTTTTTTTTTTTTTTTTTTTTTTTTTGCCTTTCCTCATTATTTGTAAAATTCTCACCCTTCCGGCCCATTTGATTTTCATCCTGTTGTGATTCTTGAAGAACAGTTTGCTTAGATGACAAAAAACAAGACATAAAAACATCTAGAGTGAACCCTCTCCATTCATATTTCTGAGCAATATTTGCTCAAAATTTTAAGGCTCTAATCCAAGCCAGAAAAACCTGTCTGTGGCTAAAGCTCATGGATGCTCAGTGAGCCATTGAAATGTACCCTTGTGGAGACTGTTTCCTCATGTTAGGAATTAATCTTTTGGGAATGTCAGATTGTCACTAAGACAGATACTTGTGATGAAAAATTAAATTCTGGTAAAGTCATGGAAATAAAAGTAAATAGTCTGTTCTCTTGCTTAGTGCTCTGTATCTTGCAGAATGTTTAGTTCCTTTAATATCCAATGTTTGTTGACTCTAAACTTGTCTCTGTTGACTCTTTCCAACTTGAGAGTAATTTATCAGAATTGGAGACATTAAATGCTCTGCACTTTGTCCTTAGGATCAAACATTCCTAGTAATAATTTGTTTACCTGCAGAATAAATAAATGACAGCATTGGCTTTGTAGAGAAAGTGAAAATACATTGTGTCTCCACAAATTTCAAACATAAATCAATAATGAAAATGAAGAAACATTTTGTGAGACTAGAAGCAAGCAAAATCCAATTATGAACCAAAGAGTAAGAAATAATTGTTCAGGATTTGACACTTTATTGAAAATCTATTGTTTCATGTGTTAAAAAGGGGATTGTATCAGAATATGGTTGGTCAAAACTATTAACACAACTGTTATGCTTACTAAAAGGGAGCACTTAGGATGTAAACAATTATCCAGGGAGAATAGCATCCAAAGAAGGAGGTAAGATGCCTAGTTTGGGAAGACCAGAAGTTATCAGCAAACTACCAGCCACAGGAAGTATTTGTGGCTCATTCTCTTTCTTGATTTTGGGAATGAACAAACTCTACCACCATATTTAGTCAGGATGACTTCTCTCCAGAACTGTGAGTAAACAACTTTCTACTAATTGAACTACCCATTTCCTTGTAAGAAAGTATCATAAAGGAACAAGTTTCTGGGTTTTAAAAGTGAATTTGTTTCTAAACTGAAACATTTCCTATCACACTCATCTGTGAACTCAGAGATAAGTCTTCTGATGTGTACCATTAGAAACACCTGAGCAACTCTTGAGGCATTACTGAAATGGCAAGGTCATGTACCTAAGGAAATGTTGCAGGAGATGTTCCTACAGGAGAAAGGTAGGTGAGTGCAGAGAATGTCCTGTTTGAGAATCTACTCTGTTACAGACACTAAAAGGATTTACTCAAAGGTCTGATACAGTGGTGTATAACTAGACATACTTCAAAGTCTCTTCTGTTTCCTGTATCTTATTTATTTTCTGAGTAGCAGCAGCTAAGGTTTGACTAAAAAATCATAGCTGTGCATCCTGTTATGAATTCATATGCTCTCAGATATTTTATTCTTTGTAGGGAGCCAATCTCATGACAAGATAAAGTTGTCACCTCCTGAACTGGTTAAGAAACTCAGGTCAGCAATGAGATGATCCGAATATCTAGCTGAAGCACAAAGGAGAATTGCTCCACATACAGAATTTCCTTTCCTTTCTTTGCTTTTGTTTTGTGTTTCAACAATTTCTTTTATTGAAAGATTTTTAAATATAATTTATCCAGTTATTGTTTTCCCTTTCTCTACTTCTTACAGTTTCTTTCCACCTCTTCTCCCATCTATATTTACCCCCTTTCTGTCTCTCATTAGAAAAACAAAAAACAGGCTTCTAAGGGATAATACAAGATGACATACATATGACCTTATGAAGGCAGCATTCGCAGGGCCTGCATGGGTCTACATCAGATGGATTCCAGGGTCCAAGAGCTGTAAGGCTAGGTCTGCATATGCTCCCATACCTAATCAGGAATCTAGCTCTGGTTTAAACAGAATTTTTGTGTTTAAAGTCAGGTGCTAATGCCATAATACAAGCATATAAGCACGCGCGTGGGCACACACACACACACACACACAAACACACACACACGAGAGAGAGAGAGAGAGAGAGAGAGAGAGAGAGAGAGAGAGATTGAGAGAGAGAGAGATCAAATAAGAGAAATGAAATGCAAAATGTAAAGTAATTGAAGAGTTTTTTTTCCATAATTTCTGAAGAAACTACTTTGATAGACTGTTTTCTTTATCAGTAAATATTGAAAAGAAAGACATTTTAAACTAGACAGAGTGGAAGTCCTTCACAGGACTCATTTCCTCCTGATACTGTTGCCTTTGAATATCCTGCACTGATGCTTTTGAAACTTCATGTTGTCTATTGAAACCAAGGGAGCATTTTTCAGCATATATTGACATATCATGAAGATAGACAGCTTGGCATTTAAGGCTTGTGTGAGAAACTATGCTTCAGCTACAGGCAATTCCTGCTGGTGTCCATCCTACAGCATTTAAACCCACCCTTCCTTCAAGAAGTAATAAAGCACTTGTTTTGTAAAAAGAGAGTGCCCATCCTGTCTTTACAAGTAGCTCTCCTCCTAACAAAAGGTGGCAATGAATTTGCACTTAAAAAATATAATAAGATTTTGACCATTTATTCTACTTTTACGACAACTGTGACAGATGCCAGACTAGTACTCAAATTTTGACATTTGAGTTGGTAGGACAGTTCTTAGGTTATTGGCAAGAACTATGAAGACAACAAAGTTAGAAGAAATAGACTATACGAAGAAGCACAAACAAAAGAAGGGAAACTTGAAGATGAAGACTCATGGGTCATTTGCTATAGACTGATCCAGCCAAATGGGCCGATGTGTTCAGTCTCTATTTAAAATCTATGGATTTTATTCTACTTTTTACTTTATACGACATGTTATTCTTTGTTTCTTCCTTCACGAAAACATATAAAAGTTTGGTTACTCCAAAGAGCAACTACATATCCTTAGGTGAACATACAGTTTTTTGTTTTTAAGGATTTATTTATTATGTATACAGTATACAGAAGAGGGTACCAGATGTCATTATAGATGGTTGTGAGCCACCATGTAGTTGCTGGGAATTGAACTCAGGACCTCTGGAAGAACAGTCAGTGTTCTTAACCTCTAAGCCATCTCTCCAGCCCCAGGATATACATTTTTAAGAGCAGAATTTTGTCTGTTATCTTTTTGTTTGTCTACACAAATTTTAAATGCCACAGACAACCAAACTGAATTTTTCATTTGCTGTTATTAGCCATCTAAATATTTGACTATGCACTGAATTAGGATTTAAGTCTGAATAATTTTAAATATATTAAAATAAAACAATTAAGAAGTGTTAGGAGTGTTGTTATACACAACACACTCTGTAGTGATATATGCAAAGTGAAAGTTGTTCAAATAGAGGACATTTATACTTTAATTTTTTTATACTTTAATTTTTAATTATCATGTTTTAGGAATGATATTTCAGGTGAAAGCTCAGAGTTCTCCTTAATTTTGTCATATTATTTTTAGAATAATAATTTAAAATGAACTTGTTATGATTTGAATATGAAATGTCACCCACACACTAATGTGTTTGAACACATTTTCCAGATGGTAGCATTGATTTTTGAAGGCCACAGAACCTACAGGAGGTGGGGCCTGGAAATAGGCACTAGAAAGGCCCTTGAAAGTTTGAGCTCAGTCCTATATCTGTCTACTCTCTGTTTCCTGACAATTCCAAATGTAAACAAGCCATACCTAAATCAGTCCTTTCCTTCCTCAGGTTATTTCTGCCCAATATTTTGTCATGAGAGTCAAAAGCTAACTGATATAGAATGTAAAAATGTTTGGATTTCTAGACCCCAATGAAACATTGTTTTCATCAAAACAGGTAGTTACAGCCAAAAATATCCAAAATGGAAGGACAAAACAGAAATTGAAAGTCTTCTATGCAAAGTCTTTCTTCTTTTTATCCACTGTCTACTAATAGACCAGGGTAAATTAGGAGGCAAACAAGCTTAGCCTTTGAGAACGTAATGGGCCATGAGGTTCTCTCCTAATGTATTCTTGTTGCATCTTTTCTGCAAAAATTTCACAGCTGCATTTTGACATCAGTATGTTTAGAACCAAATTCAAACCTCTGTTGATCTACTTCCTGTCAGATTCATGATGCTGATGTTATTGTTGGGTGATTATTCTATATTCTCTGGGCCTGTTTATGCTTCTAGTGATCATTTCACAGGAATTTGTTCTACCATAAACTTCTGATCATGTCTTACTTACCTGAGCACTGACTCAGTGAATTCTCCTTCCATTTTAGGAGAAAAGTCAACACTAAAGTCATGGCCTTCACTTCACACACCAGATCCCACCCACGGCAAACACTTGGTTCTTCTCTCCTTCTGCATCTCATCTTTCAGCTCTTCACCAATATTTCCAGCTGTCACCACACAAATTCTGTGTGATTGCTTCTTTTTAAAATAATGAATAAATCTAAAATTGCTAAGAATTTGACACTTAGAAAATTTAATTTCTCCTACATTGTGCTGTTTGAAATGCATGATTTCATTTTGTTTGATATCATGTAAAAAAAAAAAACAAAACTCCACAATACTAATCAACAAAACTATTTTTATTTTAAATATACTTAGTATGAATTTCAAGTGAGAACATTAGAACACTCAAAATTCACTTTATCTGAATTTGAGTTCTCTATGAAGGGGCCAACATTAACATTGTGTCAAAACCTTAACATAAAGGAAGTAGTCTGTCAATCTTAACACTTTTGTGATATAGATTTCAAGAGAATGACAAAATTATGGGACATACTTGGCATTGCTAAATAAATCATTGAATTTGAAGAAAAATATAAACTGTAGAAATTAAATTATTTGTATTTAGCATAATTGTGAATTAAACAAGCTCTGAGCTTGTTTGTAATATGATTCTTGTGCAGTGGATGTTAGTAGGTCCTGAACTCCCTTTTTCAAAGAAAGATGGATTACAGTGTAAAATATGCATCTATGTGTAAATATAGAATCAATTATAGTACTTTTCTCTAATGTAATATTTCTATCCATCAGTGTGTTGAAATATAAATAAAATGTTATATTTTTACTCTTACAAATAAATCCTATTTCAATCTTTCAGTAGTAATAGAGGCAAAGACAATGTGATATACACACATAACAGAATAAGAAATTGGATGGAATTAGACATAACCATGGTAAATTAAACAAGTCATTCCCATAAAGAAGAATATGGCACTTCTCCTTCAAAAAGAAATTTCAATGGGTGGCATGGAAACATGAAGGCAAAGCTGGAAGCTGTGCCTGTAATTCCAGCTATTCAGGGGCTGCAGGGTATAAGATTATTAGCAAGTTCAAGGCCTGCTTGTTCTTCAGAGTGGGTTTAAAACCAAGGAAGTCAATGCAATGATACTATGCCTTAAAACTAGTAACAAGGAAGAAAAGAATGAAGAAATTTAAGCAAGATAAAGGAGGAAGACGAGAGAGAGAGAGAGAGAGAGAGAGAGAGAGAGAGAGAGAGAGAGAGAGAGAGGGAGGGAGGGAGAGAGGAAGGGAGGGAGAGAGAGCACACAAAGGTTTTGTTTTTTTGTTTATGAAAAGAAGGGAGGGGGAGATGGATTGACCCTAGAAGGTCAATATGATCAAAACACATTAGGTTCAGGTGTAAAAATTTAACAAGAAGAACTCTTATTTTTGCTGTTCTGTATATGAGATACATACTGCTAAAAATTATGAGCTTTAAAGCATACATTGTTAGGGTTTGGGAAATAAAACACATTTTACCATAGATTATTGGTGGACCATATTTTTTTTAAAAAAAAACATTCTTGATGATAAAAAAATGTTTTTAAAGAGTATGTCATTGGACTTATCTTGGAAAGGATCTCTTCCATGGAACATAATTACTGTTTAATATAGTTTGCAATTGGAAACAGCTTCATACTCTCATCATCTTGATACCAGTACATGTAAACCCACCCTTCTGCCAGAACTGATTGTTGCACAAAATAATTTGAACCAGAAATATTTAAGTAGGGATAACACAAACCAACATTTCTTTTTTAGTTACTATAAACAATAGAATGGTTTTGGCAGAAAATTGTTGCTCTTTACAGAAGTTGTTTTTTACAGCATGGATCAATATCAGCCAATATTTCATCTTAACATCTCCAAGATCCCCCAAAGGGTGGGAGCATTATGGAGATGGGTCAACATGCTCAGTCTCCAGATTTCTGGTTGCTAATACTTTGTGAAATTCCTGATTTTAATTTTCCATATCCACCCTGGCAAATTAGCATATATTGCTTAACTTCTCAAGAAACATATGCAGACTCGTGTCAGCAATCATCGTTAATAACTGCTACTTTGAGAAAACATTTATAGCATCAAGGGACCCGTTTTAGCCGTCTTCATTTTATAGGCAGAATTAATTGCCTTTATTTCTTATAAGCACTTGAAAAGCTCCAAGAACATACTCATGCAAACAACATAATTTCACCCAAAACAAATGGAGGCAAAGCTAGACTACGATGTCAAGACAATATTCAGAAAATTTGCTTTCCCAAATAGCCTTCTCCATTTTGTTAGCTACCAGTGGTACTTGGCTAAAAGAAGCTGAAAATCTAATCTTATAGAAATGTTAGCATGATAGGAAAAAGGCACTCAGGCCTTAAAAACATCAAGCTAGTACAGGAGTAAAAACACACAGGAATGTAAGACCATACCAGGAGATTTTCTAAAACTTTGACACTTTTGGTAGTTGGCTATCTCCTTTATACCAAATGAATATGGAAAGCTGAGGGATTCTTAGAGCAGCCAGCTCAGTAATATTGGCAAGAATATGATCCTTCCAATTCCTTCCTGTTACTACATGTTGAGTACCCCTCATCTAAAATTATGAAAACTGTTTTTCAAAGTTTAGCTTATTTAGGATTTTAGAATATTTGCATGCAATGAAGTTTCTTGGAAACTCAAGTGTAAGCATAAAATTTACTGATGTTTCATAGGCCCTGTATGCACATCTCTTGAATGTAATTTTATACATTTCATTTAGTGCACCTGCAGTTTTGAATGTTAATGCATTTGTCCAGTTGCAGAATTTTTCTTTTCTTTATTTTTTTCTGTGACATCATGTGGGTACTCAAATGGTTAGAATTTTGAAGCATTTCAGGTTTTGGATTTTTGGGTTAGGGATATTCAACTCATTATGTTTCAATTCTAGGAACCTGTCCTCATTACAAAAACATCCAGGCTAGCCATAAGCTTTCCTTCAAACTAAATATAATTCTGGGAATATTTAAGAAGATTATTAGTCATGTATTCTTTATTTGAATCTATGGCCTTATATAACCAGATTATTTTGCTTCCTCATATTGACCTGAAGATCACAGAAAGAAAAAAAGAACACTCAATTTAAAACTTGAATTATTATTGTATGTGTGTGGTGAGGGGGCCTGTTAAGTGCAGTATGAGTGTTGAGGTCTGAGGACAAATTTGTAGATTCAGTTCTCTCCTTATACCTTAAAGTTGTCTGCAGAGACTGAAATCATGTTTACTGCATGTTAATGCAGCCATATTCTTTACCCACTGAGCTACCATGCCAACCCAGCAGTGCTTATTTCTTTATTTCTGATATATAATTTGTCTATTTATTTCTGCAAAAAGTAAATTCAGTTTTTTTTTTTTTAAGTTTTGGGCTTTATACCTTAGATTTTTTGACTCTGTAATGCTAAAAACAGCATTGCCTAGAGGGAAAAGTGGATATCAAGCACTGCCTGCCTCTAAGCTAGAGGTGGCTAAAGCCTTCTGTTCCTTTCTACTTTACATATGCATATGCTTTGAGGAAAATATGCCAAGAATTCAGTTTATTGAGGGAAACTTTTCTTCAAGTAGGATTTGGTAACATGCCAAGCCTCTTTAGACACCTCTAGATTTACCTGTGTTTACTTTGAAATATGCTGACATTATTTGTTATATTTTTTCCTAAGATTATGTCAGCCCCAAACACAGTAAAAGCACAGGCACTTACATACTCTCTCTGTTTCCACTCACCCCAGTTGATCTCACTGAGAGTCAACTTCTAAAATCAGATTATGTGTTCTATAGAGGATAAAGAGAATATATTAGCAGACAAGGGTGGAAAGTATCCTGACTGCTTCTATTATACTTTATCAGCCTTTAGAAATTTTATATAATTTTCTTTAATTTTAATATTTGACATGAAACACTGTTTTAATATTAAAAAGGATATGTGTATATTTCACATATTCACAGTTTTAGACCTTTCCAAGAAAGATTCTATGTATATCTTGAGGGATCACATCCAATTATATCTCTAGATTGTTAGTGTGTAAATTTCTTCTTTTTTAAAGGTATTTGTATCTTGGGGTATAACACTAGGGAAAATGGCTACCATGCAAGGAGTCCTAAATTTGATATCCAAGACCTCATGAACTGAGCATAGTGATACTCACCTGCAATCATAGCACTTGTAAAGCAGAGCCAAAAATGTAAAGAGTTCCAGGGCACCTTCAGCTACATAGGGGAGTCTGGAACCACCCTGGGCTATGTAAGAGCCTGTATCAATAAACTAAACAAAATAAAATATAAAAATATTTACAGGACAACCATTAATGTCTTTCAGTAGCTTTGTCTTGGAACTAGTTTATTTATTAAGAAGATAGGGAAATAAAATATCACCTTCATATTTCTGCATTTAGAAACCAAGGTGATAGAAATAATACTTCCTCATTCTTTTCTGTCTGTGTCCGTAGTTAGACTGACATCATCAGGTTTGACTGACAGTGCTGGAGGTCTCAGAACCACATCTCCTGGCTTATATTTGACAAGGGCTTTCTAGCAGCTGTAGGGAACTGCAGCCTGTAGAATTCCTTGAGGTAATGTTATGTTAGAACAAAAATATCTAAAATAGTTTTATAGAAATGCCAGGCCTTTTAGTATGTAATTTGGAATTCCTGTAGAAACGTTTCACTTGGGAACTATCACTTGTAAATGTGAAAATTTGAACTGTGATCTTATTATAGCATATTTTATCCCCTGAAAAATATTTTAGAAACCACCTAGAGATATAAATTCTTTCATAAAAAACAGTGTACCTTTATCATAATGAGTGTAAATCCCCTTAGATCTAACAAAATAACATTTGCAGAAAGTAGAAAAGTAATTTTCATTTTAATGCTAATAATTTATAGCAGGGAAATTTATTCAACAACCTCACCACTTGAGATGCCTCAGGTATTCCTTGCTTAAAATGTAAACAAACGCAACTTCAGGAAAGACACTTCTGGCACTCTACATTACTCTCATCCCATAGCTGCTTTTATTTAGTGAAGTTTAATATACTGATTAATGATAACTCAAAAACAAACCTAAAGAATTTATCTTGCAGATGGATACAAATATTTCCTTTAGGTAAGATGAAGACAATGAAAAGACCAAGAATGTAGCAGTCAACACTCTACCTCAAATGAAGGCTCTACAACTCTTCAACTAGTAGCCAAAGTGTTATGCCTGATCAGACTTTCATCATCTGTCCATGGATGAATTAGTAGTGCACAGTAAAACTCAACTCTAGGTCCAGATGTCATCTAAATGGCTGCAAAACTGTTGGTTTCTTCTCCTGTAAGGATGTGTCAGGGTTATTATACTCAGAATATTCTATTTTGGGAAAACAAAACAAGCAGCTATTATCTTGAGATAAACAGAGGACTAGAGAGCATATCAAGATACCATTGTTGCACTATCCAGCCCTAGATACTTGCAAACAAATGAAATCCTGGGCTGATTCATTTCAGGCATCAATTTGTCAGAGTTGTGGTATGGTGAGCCCAGGTTTTGGTTCAGTATTATTGGCATACCTGTCTCTGAGGTTGTTTATGGGTGAAAGAAATATTTCACTTGATATTCTGAATGATATAAATGACCCTTTTTAAAGGGAATAAGTGTCATGTTATCCACTGATGCCTTGAACAGAATAAAATTCTGAGGGAGAAAGAATATTGTTTTTATCACTGGGAGGAACATCAATCTTCTCTTAAGAGAACTGGATTTGGTCTTAAGCTTGCAATAAACCAATGGTTCTGAACCTTTCTGTTGCTGTGACCCCTTAATATAATATATCTGTGGGATATATATGTCCTAAAGGCTTCTAAGGGCCTGGCCTCAGCTATAACACTCCCTCATATGCCAACCTGGGGTCTGCCTGTGGTCCTTGGAAACAGAAGTGCAGTCCTGATGTGAGATTATCTGGGCCAGTGAGAGATGACCCCACTGTGTAGCAGATGCCAGCAAAGTTCAGCCCTTCCCCCTGGATGGGTGGAGGGCATATAAGGCTTGCCCCTTCCTCTATAAACTGAGCTTGCTTATTTTAACTTGCTCTCAGAGACTGAGCCATTGTTCTCTGTGCCTTCTCACCCCTTCCTCCAAGAGGAACAAGTAGGGCCCAGAAAGAGCAACAAAGTTCTTCTTCTTGTGGTAACTCCCAATGATAAAATTATTTTCACTGCTGTTTTATAACTATAATACTGCAGAGTCATGATGTGAAGATTGTCTTGAAAGACCTCTGTGAGGGGATTATTAAGCCCCACAGGTTGTGTCCCACAGGATGAGAACCACTGAATTAAACTTTTATTATCTCCTTTCCTGGTTTGCAGGTCTTCCAACTTGACCTGGAAAAATACAATTTCATCTTCTGGGTTTCCAGTTTTCCTACTGAAGTTTTTCAGCTTATAAACTTGTACCATGAACCAACCACTTATAGCAAAAATTTATCTATTTAGTATCAATATATTATCCAGTTGTTATGCATCCAGTTTTCTTGTATGTCTGAAAAATAATATATAACCTTGCCTGTACATTTTAGATTCACTGACAAAAGTAAATCATGTCCCCCATTTGCAGGCATGATACCTGAAAACATGTCATCATTCATATATATGATTATGATGAGTAGATGTGACTTTGTCTTCATCACAAAATGTGTTTAAAAGATGTTGATTTTTGTCTGTGTTGTATTTTAGTTCTTCTTATCCACAATTCCTTTAATACTTTTTGTGGATTATGTCTATTGCTTAAGGTTTAGGTACTCCTTTCCAATATGACATCTTCTATAATCTTTATTACAATTACATATATTTTATTCTTTGTCTTTTCTGAGTCTTCCTTTCACAAGTGTATTGCTAGTGTAGAAAAGTTTGCAAAAGCAGGTTCTCAGCATATGGGTAGAAATTTTTGCTCTATATCTATAAAGAAGTACTAAATCAAAATTTAAAGCATAATTAATACTATTTCAGTTGAAAAAAACAGTAAAAAAATTAGTAAAGAGTATGTGGAATGGTAAAAAATGTTTCCAGAATTTTGGTCGTATTCAATCAATGTGTGATTTGACTTAAAGCTTATTCCATGAGAAGGAACCCATACTTGACACTGCTTGGGTAACAATTAATCAGACACTTGATAGTTCAGAGACCTAGGGTAACACCAAACACTACTGGCTCCCCCCAAAAAAAGGAACAATAAAATGACTCCTAATGATATTTTCCTAATGATCTGATATTTTTAGATCAGATCCTTATCAAGTTATCATTAGAATGGCTTCCTCCAGCAACAAATGGAAACTGAACATTATATGAAGACAGAGAATAAATCCCTCACCTCAGAACTTAGGGAATTTGGTAAAAGCCAGAGGGAATGGAGGTCACCAGGATAACAAGTGTTCTGAAACAACTATGCAAGGTACATATGAACTCATAGAGAATGAAGGAGTAAGCAAAGGGCCTACATGGGTGACATCAGGTATTCTACATATTTACTATATGAGCATATCCTTTCAGCCCTCAAATCTAGTGTATGTTTTTCTGGAGTTTAATTATGCTCCAGTAAGTAAATGAGCAGCATGAATGGGTGTTTTTGTAAATGGGGAGATCATAAGAGTGGGTATGAATCTTAGAGGACTGATAACTGAGTTTGATGGGGTGCATGATGTAAAATCACCAAGTAATAAATATATAAATAAAAAAGATTTTAAAATTTTTATTTAATGTACATGAAGAGTTTATTTACATGTAGGTATAGACACCAAGGGATTGCATTGTCTACAGAGGTCAGAAGAGGACATCAGATTTCCTGAATTCATACTTATAGACAGTTATGAGCTGTCATGTGAATGGTGAAAACCAAATCCATATTCTCTGTAAGAACAGATAATGCTCTTAATTGTCCAGCTACTGCTCTAGCCCAGCATATATTCTATTTTGTATTAGCTTCGGCATCTTCCAACACTGGCATTTATAATTTGTCCTGGAGCCAGTTTTTATTATTAGTGAGAAAATGCTATATATTTTATGCATAATTATATATACACATATATATTAAATTTCATAGATACCTCATGTCTAAATACTCATCTAACATAAATTTGTGTCATCTACCAGCTATATTATAACTTCTATGCAGTTTTATATAGTTATATACTACTTTATTGAGTTACAGAACAATATATGAGTTGTGACATTGAGAAGGGATTATTAAAGATCTTTCAAAATAACACTTAATATTTAGAAAACAATGCTAATAAAACATTCATATACATAAATACACATGTGTAAAAAATATACAAATAAAATTTATAGTTTGTAAATATAGTAAAAAAATCTAAACCAATCTAAGTTTTATATTGTCAGTATTTAAGTATCAGATTGTTGGAAGTCATAAGAATGTTTTTTTTCTTTAGTCTATGGCACCTTTATTTGAATCCAGAGAAAAAGGTGCTTAAATTTCATGTTCTCCCAAGCCCTCATTGGCTATACATTCTCATAACTAATTTATGACTCCTCACTTCTGAAGATCTTACCTTACACACTACAAATCATGTGTTTAATTTATTTAGAAGTTGCAGGATGCACTGGACACATCCTTTTTGGACAATGTTTTCTATACCCAGAACTTCTCCCTCTTTTTTTCTCTCATGCACTCACTGATATCCGGACTTTCACTATGGGTCATAAGCTATAACTTATACAGATTTTCCAGATGTTGACATATTAGGCAAATGCATTCTTTGTGGGAATTCTTGACATTGTGAGAAAAGAAATCTTGAAAGCACAGCCTAACTGTAGCATGATTTTATTGATATAGTAAATATTGTGGGAACAATGTTTGATATTGGCCAAGTTCCACCATAGGTGGTACATACAGTCACAGGCCAACCATAATAAGTGTAGCAAAATAAGAGAAATATATATGAAGTACTAAGGGAAAGAGAGGTGGGAGAGCATGCCAGAGAGATCTAGTCACATAAGTACATGAGTAATATTTTTCATTGGCTCCTCTCTCTCTCTCTCTCTCTCATGTGTGTGTGTGTGTGTGTGTGTGTGTGTGTGCATGATCTCTTGGGCAGTTTTATGACCCTAGAAACATACTTATGTACCATTCTGAGATGTTTATTTAACATTTTTATAATTTGAATAATTTATAATCACTACTTAGTTATATTTTATCACAATTATTTCATTGCCTTTCCTTTATGAATAAGTTATCCCATTAAAGACTACCCCTTTCTCTCAAGATATCAATAAGTGGATCAGAAGGCTAAATAGGATCACAAACTGTTTTAATACATTTTACTTGCCAGTAACAAACTCTCTTACCAGCTATCAGTTGTTGAAAATTAAGTTTTTTTAATTTCCCACTTTCAAAAACTCTAGTATATGCTAATATTCTTAGCAAATTTTTACAAGCTTGCTTCTTTTGTTTCCATTATATTATTTCTTTTTATCAATAGTTTTTATAGATCATATCTTAATTTAACTTTCCAAATACTGTGAATTAACAACTGTTCATATAATGAATAATTTAGTCTCTGTATCTTATCCATTAAAAAGTTCTCATTTTCCTGTGTTTCTAATTATGTAAATACTTCAAACTACAGATGGCAAATGAAAGCATCAATGGGCACAGAAATCAATTCAAACCTTTAAAATGGCCCTGGGGTAAGCGTCAGGAGGAAAGAAGAAGAACAGCTTGGGAATTTTCTTTTTTTTTTTTTTTTAAGTTAATAATCTTTTTTTTTGTTTTTTTTTTGTTTTTTTTTTGTTTTTTTCTTCTTTATTTTGTATTTATCAAAAAAAAAAACAGTAAAAAGAATTTAAAATGCAGAAGAGTTAAGAATAACTATACAGAGGATAAGAATCATAAGCATGGCTTATCAAGGGTAGAAATACAAATAAGATTGCTACACATATATTTTCTTTGAGTTCAGCTTTCCCTATATATCCTTATTCAAGGTCTCTTCCCCCTCCCAACACATCTGGTCATTTTTCTTCTCTGCAACTGCCCATCCCCTCCCTGGGCAGGGAGCA